>JAGTTF010000564.1:0-14050 GCA_019095985.1 Streblospio benedicti
CCCATTTTGTTTTTTATTTTTTAAAAAAAATTTTTTAAAAATGAAAAAAATGTATAAAATTTTTCTGAATTCCTTCTATATACTGTGATAACTTTTTTAAGTCCAAAAAAACCGTTTTAAAAAAAAAAATCCCAAAAAATTTTAAAGTACAGGGTTTTTTTTTTTGGGAAAAGGGGGGGGTTTGATTTGCCCGAAATTTTACTTGGGTTTGTTAAAAAATTAATCAGAAATAACTTAACCCCATAAACATTAAAGTGGAATTACAAAAATCTACTGATAATTTGGGATAATGGTTAAGTTTTTTATTCAGTGAAGGGGTGAGTTATTCAAGGGTCAAAAAGAATTTGTTAATTATTTTTTAATATTTTAAAAAAATATGACCATTTATAAATAAATTTTAACTTAAAAAAAAGACCTATGAAAAGATTGGTAAAAGTTTTTGTATTTAATTGTTATAAAAAGGCTTTGATTTTTTAAATTTTTTAACTTTTTATATGAGAATGGAATATAAACAAGCACAAATTATTGTTAAAATCATTTAAAAACCATGTTCTTTTATTTAAAATACATTTTTACAATTGGTTTATATGTTTTCATTGATGGTTTTTATTTTAAAATGCTCATTGGCCACTAAACCTTACATAAATGAATTGGAATTGAAGTCAAAGGAAATGGAATTGGAATTGAAATTGAAGGCTGTTGAATTGTATTGGAATTGAAATTGCACCTTGAGGGTAAAATGGAACTGGAAGTGGAGTTGGAATTGACAAACGGAATTGACCCCACCCCTGCTGAGTATAGTAATACTTGAGGACATCTCAACAAATAAAATATAACTGTTCTTGTGTTCTTGAATTTTTAAGGACCATATAAAAATCAGCTATCATTATTTAAGTGTAGTTGAAACTGACTTGAATACTGTGAAGTGTGAACTTTGAAGTATGTAGTATGAATTGTGAAGTATGACCTGCGAAGCATCAGATGTGAAGTATCGTCTGGGACTGTTTCTTCTTCATAGATAAATCGTAGGACAAAAAAAAAAAATTGAAGTGTGAAGCGTGACGTCATCGCAACATTTTTTCTAATATTCAACTGCTAGTGTTTTCATACACAAAAATAATATTACCAACCAAGTTTTTACAATTTCTATTCACACAACTCTTGTTTGATGATTTTGTAGTCGTGGGGCTATCCTCTCTTTGTATTTTAACATGATATTATCTTGTACTGAGCTATTCTTTAAATATTCCCAGCAATAATCCTCATTTCTCCGACCATTGACACAAGATCGGAAGTGGTAGGTACTAGCTGTATAGGGATTAACCATAAGCCTTCTTGACTTATTAGTCATTGATGTACAATAATGCATCATAGCCGTCTTACAAAACAATGGATTGATGATTGATTTTGGCCATAAAAATTCCATTTCCTTATCTTTCTCGTATTCTTGTCTTTTTCTGAACCTAAAGAAGTCAATATCTTCTTCCTTGTGAGGAAATGGGTAATCCAGTAAAGAAGCTAGATACCGAAAGGAATAGTGGTCCATCGTAGCATTTGATTTATAGAGTGTGTCTACAGTCTGCAGCAGCTCCTGGAGGGTGTCAACTTGCTGGGGCACAATAACCTCATCCATATCAATGATCATTGTGTGGCGGTACGAATACATGTGCCGTGTCAGACAGTCCATGATATTCATCACCTGCTGATTGTCTGCACGTTTTCTCCAGGAAATGGTCCAGTTTGTAATACATCGACCACACCTTCCTGCTGGTAATATTTGAGGGCTGCATTCCAGCTGTGTGGGATGGAATAATTGTAAAGGGGTGAAATGGGAGACCCCAAGCACGCGCTGCAGTTCAATCCATGCAATAAAGTGTTTTGCTGTCCTTCCGGCGGTGCTCGGCATGTAATCTCCATATATAACCTTGTGACATATGTTTAAATCCTGTTTGTGTTTTGGCTTCGGGGATAGTATATACTTAAATGAAGAGCTGATAATCCAAATCGACAATTGCAGCACTTATTGCATGTGGATATTCAATGCTAGCTTTTATTTCTACAACTGTGACAGACTGTCTATTTTGTTGGAAAGGTTGTTTGATAAGTGTAATGCTATGGTTGCTGATACCACACTGTCCATGTGAAATTTTTGAGCTGGTATATCAAAAATTCCAAACGAAAGTATAGCCACATTGGGATACTTTGTCCACACATATCGGTCATCGAATATTGCAGAAAACACTAATGCACGAGGCTCATCAAATTTTCCATGCCAAGTATGATAATCATAAATAACCATTGTGTTATACTTCCAGTAGTGATCAAATGTTCAGCAGCATTGTAATTAGTCCAATGATTGATCAAGGTGTAGCATCCCCAAGTATGGTTAAAACAAAGTATGAAATGTACCTGAAATATATAGATATAATAATTTTTATTTAGATTTAGAGTTCAATGTGCAGTTTTTCATCTCAAATATAGAAGTTGGCCAATAGTATTTATGATTCTTATACAATACATACTAACTAGATATCAATGAGGTATATAATTTGGTGTGAATTGTGCACTTGAAATTCAAAATTCAACATAATGGACCAGCATCAAGTTGTATTGTAAATTGAAGTTTTCAAATATATCTTTAGCAAGTTGTGATTTGTTTTCACCATGCAATACTTTGTCATCTGTATGCTAAAATGTCTACATAAAATGTCAAGTCATAAAATGTTTTATATTATCATGCATGGATAGGCCATGTAGCATTCTAAATTCTTTTCATGAGAGACATTTTAACCCATGCATTTGGAGAGTGAATATCATGTATCAAATGAAATGAACTTCTGTAGGGAATTATTAGCAATTGAATCAGCGTGGGTTAAGGGTACTGTGAACTCTTTAAGGGAAAAATATTCTATTTTCAGCTTTTTTAATATTTATTATACTGTAAACTATGAAGAACAACATGTTTGAAATGAACCTTTTATCTTCAATAGTTTTCCCATTACAACCCATTTCGTGAAGACCAACCGGAGTGAAAAACAATGACTCATTCTTTTGCAGGCTTATAAGGTTATATGGCTAAAAATTCACTTTTACATTTTCATTGTTTTTGTATGCTAAATTTTCAATTTTACATTTTCATTGTTTTGTATGCTATAAATGTTTAAAACCATTGAAAAAATGAATATCATTATCAAATCGTCGTATAATCTATTTTAATGTTGAACTCTTTATTATTAGCATTTAGAATCACCATGTTTGCGCATATCGCACTAAATGGAACTCTTTAATGTTTGATCTCGTTTGTAGACATATTTTTCTATTTTCAGCCATTCAACTACTATCTATTTATCAAATAAAATGTTTTCCAAAAACAACCATTTTTAATAGTTTTAAAATTTTTCTGAAAACCCAGCCCTTTTAGAAACCGAAAACAACCTTTCCTCATTTTGGCATTATAAGGTGGAAATTAATTTGAATGGCTTGGGTTAAACTCTGAACTTTTTTATATTTTAATTTTTTTATTTTGGAAATAACCATTTTTGAATCATCAATAGTTTTCTTATATGATACATTTATAGACATCAACTACTATCAATTCATATTGATTGGTCATGTTTAAAGCCCATTTTCTCAAAACTAAGTTTGCATAGTGGATTAATTTTTTCTTTTTATATTTCTCTCTAACCGTGAAATCAAATTTTCACAAACGTGTATATATTTGAAGATATATGCATTCTGAAGAAAACCTTACTAGGGATTTTTGATTTTTTATTTCGTTGATGAATTATGAACGTTTTTGTATTGATATGCAAGAAAATTCGGAAAATAAGTGGTTTTAAAACTTAAAATGCATGTAAAATGATAAAGGGGAAAAAATATAAAAAATTTGAGGGCAAGGTTTTCTAGATAAATATACAAATTTTGTAACTGAATAGTGATTTTGGTCATTTTGATGTTTTACTATCAGTTATATGCTTCACAGGCAAAGTTGTAAATTTTTCACTAATTGCTTTATAAAAAAAATGTTAATCAATCTATACATTTCAACACATGTTGTGTCATTAGATTAGATAATTACCTACAAAAATAAGGTGTAATTTGTAAGAATTGAAGCAATAATGAGTGAGAAAATCACAGTTTAATAAAATCGTAAGAAAAGAGTTCACAGTCCCCTTAAAATGAACAATCGTGCTTGAACTTATATAACTAAAACATGGAAAGATGAATTTGTGAAAATGCTTGGATTTTCTTAAAGATAACAATGTTTTTTATTTTTAAATGTGATGGAAGACTAATCATTTATGTAAAAAAATAAATAAATAAAATACATTTCTTAGCAGTTACTGTACTGTTTTGTACCAGCTACAGCTGGAAAACGGCTGGATTCTCACTATCCCTGTACTAATCACTTGAAAAACAGGCGCCATTTTTTTTCTGACTCTTTGTGTTAAAACATTATTTGATTCAAATTACACACACAACAGATCCAGTACTTTTATTTTTACCATACTTCTTGCACTAATATTTTCAGTGTAAATACATCAATAAATTACATACCATGCCCCCAAATCTGGTCTCAATACTCAGGTTTGTTTTCATTGACCATTTACGTTTGTGGCCTGTATAAAGCAAAAACCCGACAGATTTGTTTTGCATCAAGAGTTCAAATTCCATCCCACTCACTTCAGGTTATCTTGTTATAAAACAGTAACTGATGAGAAGGAAGACTCTGGAAAGCAACCCGTTCCAGCGAAGACGCAGCAGATGGAGGACCAGCTACGGATGTTAACCGCGTCGCAGGACGTAGGTGAAGATGAGCGGAAGTGGCTGCTGTTATGCCGACATGAGGAAACCAGAGCAGAGGTGAATCCCCTGGAGGAAAGGGTGCTATACGCAGCCTCCATATGCGGCTACGCACCAGGGGAGCGAAAGGGATTACCCGTGAAAATCGTGGCCTGGACGCGACAGAATGCGTACAGTCTGTCCCTCGATACCGCGGAGGGTCTCCTCATAGAAATATTGTTGGAACACAGCCGGGATATCCGTCGGGGAATCTGTACTCAGGGGCGAGTGGGGGCAGAGAAGATACGTCGCAAGTGGCGAGACATTCTGGACAGCATTCTTGTCATTGGACAGGATGTCCAGCGTGCTGAGCTATGGCGGCGTACCACAAGGATCCTCACTGACTGGGAAATTGAACTGATCCCTGGCTACAAGGTCCAAGACGTCACTTGGGACGAGTTGACGGATGCTGAAGAGTCGGAGGTGGCGCGAGCTGAGCGCGCGGGGTTGGAACACCGCGCGCGGCGAGATAAGAAGCGTCAACTGCGGAAGAAGGTGGGGGGAGCAGAAATTCCCCCACCAGTCAAGAAAGAAAAGGGTGCCGGTACCCAGCAAACCGGACCATCAAGCAAAGGAGAGAAAGTACCTCTCCCCCGAACAGAGAAAAGACGGCAAGATCCGCCCCCTGTTTCTGAGCCACTGAGAACGCTACGAGCGACAGTGTCTCGATTAGAAGCAGAGAAAGCGGAAATGAGGAGCCTACAAGCACGGCGGGTGGGACTAGAGGCGGCCATTCGGGCTGCTAGAAGTAGTCTCCCGGTGTGAACCACACTTCAACTCCGGCCATCATGGGAAAGACGAACCCTGGGGTTGGGGAGAAAGGCGACGGCAGAAGGGAGGGTTTCAGTCCGCCATTGTCGGTGGGCATGAACGGGACCCTGGGAACTCCTTCAGCTGATGGGACTCTGCTCTCTGCGACAGCACCGAGGAACCCGTTTGCGCCGTTTCCGTCAGACACCATTCGTGGATGCATTGAAGGGTATGGGGTCAGGAAGAAAGCAGTGGGGAGGGTGACGTCCAAGCAACGTCATGGGGGACCCTGGGGGAGCTGATGGGACTGTTCTTCAGCAATTGTGGAACTCTGGGCATGAGCGAGGACCCTGGGAACTCCTTCAGCTGATGGGACTCTGCTCTCTGCGTGAGAACGAGAACCCGTTGGTGCGCCGTTTCCGTCAGACACCATTCGTGGATGCATTGAAGGAGTATCGTCAGGAAGAAACGCAGTGGGAGGAGGCTCGTGACGCTCACAAGCGGCGTCAGAAAGGACGACGCCGCGGCGCCGACGCCGAGGGGATAGTTGTGATACATCATCCTCGGATGATGATTTCGCAACAGCTGTGCCCACCAGTGTAGCCTTCAAAGATCGAATCAAGAATTTCCACAAGTTCAGTCAACCTGACAGAAACCAAACCTGGCCGGATTTTATTCAGCAATTGGTGGAACTCCTGCGCAGCTATCGCACTCCCTCAGAGGAGTGGGCTGGGTGGCTGGTGGATAGGCTAAGTGGCAAGGCTCAGGGAGCGTTGCTGAACTTGACGTTTCAGCAGCGGAATGACTGGGGAGAGCTCGTGTCTACTCTCAACGCACATTTTCATGTTGATCATGAGCAGAGGGTAGCAGAAGAGGAGCTTATTAACCGGAAGCAAGGCGGCAAGGAGTCCGTTAGGGATTTCATCGCGGCGTTGCAGTTGCTCGCGAGGAAGGCGTATCACCGAGATCAAGAACGAAGAGAGGCGGCCATCAAGAAACGACTTGAGCTCGGGCTCAATTCGGCGTCGCTTCGCAGAACGTATGATGAGGTGACCCTGTACCCAGGCGTGAGTCTGGCAGTACTGATCCAGGAGTTGGTGAGAAGAGAGAGTCGGGATGATCCGACTCAGTACAGTGCCAACGTAGTTCAGGAGAAGGGAAATGGAAACGCCAAGAAACCCGCAGTCGTCTGCTGAGGCACTTGCTAAACAGATGTTGGCGGTGCATGCAGCCATGGGCCAAGGGAACAATGGTTCCCAGGGAACTGGTGGAGCAACTGGCGGTGGAAATACCAAGGGTGACAACTCCAAGGCTGGCGGTAGTGCACCGCAAAAGTCAGGAGGTGGCACCGGAGGACGTCCGGGTAATGGACCCCCCAGAAGTAGACAAAGACGCCCCTTTCCAGCGACATGGGAGTGCTGGAAGTGTGGGAAATTAGGACACAGTCGCATGAAATGTCCAGAGGCGACTGAAGCAGAAAAAGTAGAATGGTTGGAAATTTCAAAGGTCCTGAAAGAGCAGCGCCAAGCGGCAGCGGCCGCCAAGGGGAAGACTGCTAGCATGGACCCGGGAAACTAAACGGCAAGGCCACTGCGTCGCGAGTGGTCCTTGCTGGAGAAGATATGAGCGACAAGTACCCTTCTATTTCTGAAGGTGGGGGAATCATTGGCTGTGTTGAAAAACGAAATTGTGATTCGGCGGGTGAGGGCGTGTTACTCTCACCAAGTGGACTTCCGGGATGGGACACGGCCGACCGCCTTGTCGTCGTGAACCCAGAACAGAACCTCCGCGAGCGGGTGTTACCCGAGAAAATGTATCCGGGAACAGGGTCAAGTCTAACCATCACGGAGGCGCAACAGGTGCCCGTGGTGGCGACCGAGAGGCTTCCACCGCCAAGGAAATCGACGGAGTGGTCCCCAGTGTTAGCGGCGAAGATGGGGATAACAATGAGCGGTAAAAACGTGCGGTGCCCGATCTTTTCACACAGCTCCTGAGAAATGTATCCAGGACCGGAAGTAGCACAGCTTCGGGATGCAAGAATGGTGAAGTACAGGAAAGTTGCATCAACAACACATGAAAACCTAATTTGCGGTCTGGTAGCCGGGCAGAAATGCTCCAGACACAGATACAAAAGCGAACCCCGTGGGGCCCGTTAGGGTGGCATCTTCGGGGAGCGAGGCGATTCTTGCTGAAGCGCAGGTAGTCCATAGAGACCCTGGTGACGAAGGTGAGGATCCCATGGATCGACTAACGCAAGAAAACCATCTGGACCATAACATAGAAGTAGAAGAGCAAGCTTGTCGAACATCCCGTGACCCCTCCGTAAACAGCTTACAGGAGATAAGGCGCGGGGTGATGTATCAATGCCAACCCACAGACAATGACCTCAGAGGCATGAGAAATGCCATGGCTTTGTCAGAAGCCGCATTCGTGTGCAGGTGCAGAGTTGATCTCAATGGAGTTCGACTCGCGGCGTGCCTGGACACGGGTGCCACCTTCAGTTTGCTGTCCAGCAGGGTGTATCGAAGCATGCAAGACCAATTGCCAGCGCTGGCACCCCCAACGTTGTCCCTGCAAGGGGCTGGGGGAGAATCGCTGGACGTAGAAGGAGTCTGCAAAGTTAATTTCGTGGTCGATGGGGAAACTTTTCCCATTGAAGTCTTCGTCGGGAAGTTAGAAAATTTAGACCTTCTTCTCGGCATGGACTGGCTTTGCACATACGGAGTGGAATTGGATTGCGGATCCAGAACGATACGAATAGGGCTGCATGAAATGCAGTTCGGACATCAGATACTGGCGGTGGGAAGTAAAGACCTGGTGAGCATGGACAAAACCGTACGAATACGCCCCCGTGGGGTCCAGCGCGTGTCTTGCCATGTTCGCGATCTCGCGAGAGTGGGACAAGAAGTACTAATAGAAGGGGTCGTCACTTTAGGCGACCACATGTACGTGATGCCCTCCCTAGAGATCGTTCGCGAAGATGGGAGTATACCTCTCACGATTGAGAACCAGGGCACGAACTATCGAGAAATAAAGAAGGGGCTGATAGTGGCCAAAATCACGGACCTACCAAATCAAGAGGAGGGGTGTCTGGACGACGCCGACAGAACTTCAGGGGGGGGGGTGAGACCCCCCCTACCTGCAAAATATGGCAGATACCCACGCATGTCGCGAGTGTCAACGCTGTAGGGAGCAGGCACGGAAGTGAGTGGACCAGTCAGCAGTTCATTCCGGAGGAAAAGGGTGGGAAGCCGTCTGAGGCCTCAGGCGGCTGCAAGATGTACTACGCAGAAAGGAAACCGGATGAAGGGGTGGCTGAGCCAGCAGCTGCAGAAAGCTGGGGTAAAATCCCAGAGTATCTGCGGTGTATGCTTCCGGCTGAAGGAACGTTGACGCCAGACAACGCCTCCAAGCTGGAGGCTCTGGTGACAGAATTTGAAGATATCTTCCTAGGACCCGATGAAAAGCTTGGGTACACAGATCTTATAAGCCATAAGATTGACACGGGGGATGCCCTGCCAATAAAACAGAATTATTACCGCCGTTCCCAAAAGGAGCGAGAGTATGTGGACGCTGAACTGGAGAAGATGCTAGCAAGTGGGGTAATTTGCCCCTCCAAGTCGCCGTGGGGTGCGCCCGTGGTATTGGTGCGAAAGAAGACAGGGGAGCTCCGTTTTTGCATTGACTTTCGCAGACTGAATGAAGTCACGAAGAAGGATGCATATCCCCTCCCCCGCATCGATGAATGTTTGGACGCACTCGAAGGCTCAAAATTCTTCAGCACGTTGGATCTCGCAAGCGGGTACTGGCAGGTGGCCATGGATCCGTGCGACGCAGAAAAGACAGCCTTCGTGACTCACCGAGGTCTGTACCAGTGGACAGTGATGCCTTTCGGGTTATGCAACGCGCCAGGAACATTTTGCCGTCTCATGGAGATGGTGCTCGCGGACATCGTCTGGAGCCAATGTCTCGTGTATTTAGATGACATATTAGCCTTTGGACGCGACTTCGCCACCGCGATGCTGAACCTGCGGGCCGTTTTCTTGCGTTTGCGTAAAGCGAACTTGAAGCTGAAGCCAAAGAAATGCCAGCTATTCGCCACCATGGTCGAATACCTGGGTCACGAGGTGGACCAAGACGGAATCCGGCCCAGCCGCAGCAAGATACAGGCCCTCCATGATTGGAGACCGCCTATCAACCTGCAGGAAGTAAGGACGTTTCTGGGATTCACCGGATACTACCGCCGTTTCGTCCGCAACTATAGTGAAATGGCGAAGCCACTGTCGGAACTGACCAAGAAGGGAGTCGTGTTCGACTGGACACAGGATAGACAGATTGCTTTTGAGTTAGTAAAAGCAGCACTGGAAGAAATACCGTTACTCTACTACCCGCAACCAAACACGGACTTTCACCTCAGGGTGGATGCCAGTTTGTTTGCTATAGGAGGGACCCTAGAACAGGAACAAGGTGGACGCATCGTGCCGCTAGGATTCGCCTCGAAAACGCTTTGTAAAAGTCGCCAGTCTTACTGTGCCACAAAGCGCGAATTCTATGCGGTGGTGTTCTTCATGAGGTACTTCCGGGACATCACTCGGGGTACCATGGTAATCATCTGGACCGACCATGCTGCACTCACGTGGGTGCAGAACTACCACCAGTCTGATAATATGTACATGCGATGGTTGGTGGAAATGGGTTGGTACAAACCCTGGAAGATACAGCACGTCGCGGGAAAACTGAATGAGGTCGCGGACTCTCTCTCGCGCAAGCGAGGAATCTACCCGGGGATGCAGGAAGCGTTTTGCAAAGGCAAACCCTGTAACTTGGGCGAGTGTCCTGACTGTCTATTCCACAGGAAGAAGCTGGATCGTTGCAGAGACCCTGATTCTGATGACTCTGATGAAGTGATTGAGAAGCCAGAGGAAGCACTGGGCGTGGCGATGGTGAACTTCGCGGATTTTCTAAATGCGCGATGGGAGTTCGCTGCCCGCGACGTGGATTCTGACGATGATGGGGAGGAACCAGAACTGGTGGATGGCATTGATTTCAATGTCTATCTGACCCGACGGCTGCACGACCTGCCTAACCGAACACGACTGGACCTTCGTGAAGTAGAAGCAGGAGCCGCAGAGGTTCTTGCAGTTGAGGTACCAGCCGCGACGCCGGGCGCGACTAGCAGAGAGCGCCGGGCGCTGCTGTTGCAGCAAGACCGCTAGTACAGGGAGAACAGGAGTCCGAGGGGGACGCAGATGACGAAGACGGAACAGATGAAGTACCGGTGGTAGGGCAACCTACCGTGGATGCGGAAGCACAGTGTTCCCGAGTGTTAGGTCACTTCACGCGGGATGAATGGCGCGAGGCGCAGAGTGGTGACCAGTGTATACGTCGCGTTGCAGAATTGAAGCAGTTGTGGGGAAAGCGGTGTCAAGCTGCTGCCCTGCGACAGGAAACACCGGAAGTGAGAGAATATTGTCGCTGGTGGGATAACATCTATAAGGATAAAGGAGGGATCTGGCGTTTGCGCAAGACCCTATCCGTCCGAGGAAGACCTGATGAGAAGTTGAATCTTCCCCTAGTTCCGGTAGCTTGGCGGGAAAGCATCTGGCGGTGTGTTCATGTGCACACTCTAAGTCGCCGGGTCGGCTGGACACAGAGACGCCGCCGCCTCTGTGGTTGTCGCTGCTGCAGTCGCTGTTGTCACTGCGTCGGCTCCTGACAGGGGTGATAGGACACACCTAACCCCGCTGCTCCTGACCGATGGCGTGACACCGCTGCTTCACGGTTGCTGCTGCATTCAACATCTCTTCAGGAGCACTCTTCAGTGCCCTTCCGAACTTCGGGCCTGCTGACCAACTCTTGTTGATCAGTCATATGCAGCCGGGTACCGACACCTACGTATGTAGACCGCGAGCTCGGCACGTTGTCCGCATACCAGGCTACATACTTGGCATGGTTTCACGCTTTTTTCCTCCTTTCTTGTTCACAAACACGCACTGTCATCATGTGATGATCCTTCGACAGCCGCGCCGCGCCCATCCTAAAGGTGACACTGTCAGCCTTGTACTTTTGTCCACCTACCAGTTCTTTGTCATAGTCTGCAATCAACAAAGTTTGTCTACTTCCAGTGGCGGTCCTGAAAGACACGTCCCTTTCCCCAGGGGTCTGAAGCCCCACTGGTACTTGTCCTCTGGCTCTACCACCACGGCCGCGGCCCGAACTACGAGAGTCGGAACGATCGCCTAGCCAGATGGAGGGCACCCGCTTTGCGCTATTGGGAGGCAACTGCTCATCTTCCACTTCTGGCCACCAGATGACCCTCGTCGTTGCAGCGGTCCTGCAGCGGCGATGGTGCTGCTCAATTCCCTTCTTGGCAGCGTGACTGGGCGGCACACCGTGCTACCCAAAGGTATTCCTGAGGCCCACTGACTGTCTCTGGAACATCTCCTGTGCGACTGAGCGAAGGTCTTTTCGCATCAAACTGGGCCATGTTCGCTCCGACTTCTGCCGCCGCCGTGGACATCCACTCGCGTTATCCGCGTCTTGTTGAAGGTCGCTCTGCGCCTGTCGCACTGTTGCACCATGATCATCGATCAAGTGCTTCGCTGCATCTAAACTGCAGAAACATCATCCTGTGATGCTGTGGTCCTGAGGTCCCCACTGGCGCTATGCTGCAACATGGGACCGGAAAACACCTGCCTGCTTTCAGATGAAAGTGGCACCAGTGCTCCCCTACCCGCTCGAAACTACTCTTCAAGCCATGCTCTTACAACATGACTGAATGAGGAGAACAAAGAAGAACGAGATTCATTGTGCTGCGATTCAGACCTCGCTGATGCAGCAATCTGCTATCCTTGCTGTGTAACGCCTGCGGCTGTGCAGGGCGTTCTCCGGTCGGTCTAGAGCTTCCCATGGTTCTAACTAAGGACAGGGCAGGCGCATCCCAGCTCCCATCCAGATGGCGTACAGAGACTATATCCCTGGGTATATCCTAGGCGGCATGGTCACTGGGCAGCTGTGAAACTGGAATCCTATTGTCCGACCACAGCACTGGGAACCTGGTGTGTCCACCCCTTGGTTACCACCGCTGTTACCCTCCATCAATCCTCGTGTGTGCGGTCCGGGATGTGAGTATCTTGTGAACCCAGTCCTTTCACTCTGGCTGCTCAGACAGAATCTCCTCATGCACACCACGTCCTGTGTGTCCGGATCACGGAACGGCGGCACCTCACCCACCGTGGGCTGTTGGTGCGCCGGCGGCATCGCTTCTCCTGTGGTCCGCCCAACTGCCTTCCGGGGTCGCCCCGTCGTGTATCCTCTTCTTCACATGAGTCTTTCTGATTTGCCGATTGCAAAGCCGTTGCCCCAACTGATCCCGTCTGGGACTCTCGACGACTAATAACGAGACCGCATCATCATCTTCCTCGAGGCCGGGTGTCTGAGAGTTAGGCCCAGCCGCACCCCCAGCAACCTCGTCCTGCGTCCAGGGTGCCCTCGCCCTTCACGCCGGGCCACAAGAGTGCCACATCCATCTCTACTTCCTGGGATGTCCTTGCTTACTACCTGAAAGTGCTGCAAGGTCCTAAGCATCGGTGACCAGGAAGGGCCTGTCAGCCCCCCCCCGATCTCCGGACTCTTCCATCTGGGGCACAGCCGTCGGCGTAGAACCACGTCTGCCCCACTGCTACTGCTGGGGGACTGTATCGGCCATTGCGGCTTTTACAGACCCCCTCCAAACACCCGGAAAAGGTCGCAACCCCAATCCAGCCCCCTCCTATGAATCCCCAAGCTCCAAAATCACCCGGATGACATCCCGCGCCCAGAAGGGCCCCCCAACCCAAAGGGGAAAACCCCGGTTTGGGTTCAAAAAACCCTTTTTTTTGGGGGCCATCCCTGGCCCCTTGCCCCAACCCCCGCCATTTTAATTCATCCAATTGAACCTTTTGCCCTTTACCAAAATTTTTCCATTTTTCCCTTTTGGTTTGTTGCCATAAAACCCAAAGGTTTGGGCCAACCCCCCCGGCCCCTGGGGCGCTTTGGGGCCGGGAACCCTTTTTTTGGGCCCCCGGATTGCTACTTTGACCTTTGGGAACGGAATTTCCGTGTTCCAACGGGCCCAGCCACCCTATATTTAAAAATAACAAGAATTTGTGGGAATTTCATATGATTTTTTAAAAATTTTTTTATATTCTTTATTCTTTTGAGAAAAATATGTTTTCCCCTTTTTTTTAACATTGGTTTTGGCCCGGCTTTTAAAAGGGTGGGGTTTGGCCCACCCCAAATAAAGGATTGGGTTTTTTTGGGAAATATCAGGTTTTGGGGTTAGGGAAATCAAAAAGTTTTTAACTTGGGTTTTTAAAAATTTTGGGGGGAAGATAGGGGCAAAAAATTTTTACCAAAATTTTTAAGGGGCATTTTAAAATTCTGCATACTTAAAATTTTTAAAGAAAGCATTTTTCGA
>JAGTTF010000565.1:0-12919 GCA_019095985.1 Streblospio benedicti
CATTTATCAAAATTGAATTATATTATGTTTAATTGTCTTTCGATACCACTAACTTTTATTTTCGGAAAATGCAATATAAATTTTTTTATTTTTTTTTTCAAAATAACAGATTGAAGATTAACTCGCTTTCTCTAAATTCAATTAAATAGCATCAGTCCATTTATATTGTGACAAGTTAATATATACAGTTTTATTACATTTTGTTTATTGCATTTAATAAACTGGGGACAAACTAGATTCATTCATTCATAGTTTCATTCATATAGCTAAATATTTTTTTGCAAATTTGTACAGCAGATATGACAGTACAATGCTATGCTAATACATACACAGGGCATGTGGAAATGGGGGTGTCTTATGCTAGGTAAGATATACTAAAGCGGGGGGGTTCGGAAGTTCATATTTCAGGCATATATTTCGATGTTGTTGTTGTTTTTTTGTGTTTTTTTTTTTTTTTTTTTGTTTTTTTGAGGGGGTCATATGTTTGATTTGCGAACCTGTGGGGGGGTCATATGTTTGATTTACAAAATGCGTGGGGGGGTGTTAGACCAAAAATATAACAAGCTGCAAAACATAACCAGTTATGTTTTTTAACACGCAAAACGCAACCACTGAAATGGACTGGTGACGCAAAATATAACCACTGCTGCAAAATATAACCACAGCAAATGTGCACTATTTTTAACATACAATAGAGAGTATTTTTGTTTTACTAGCCGACGACGGTATCCGATATATTTACTCGAGTCATGCAATGTTTACTGTTCAGTGCTTAGTGTCATTTTGAGGTACGTGTAGGTCGTGGGCGTTCTTGCCTTAAATGTTGAGTGGTCTGGCTGGTTCATTTGGTAATGGTGCACTTCTGGGTGGTTCTGTCTAATGATTATTGATTAATGCTGTTTTCCTGAAGTAAATGACACATATCTACTTGGTTCTAACCCAAATTTTTTATCACTTCTCGGGAGACGTTATTTTGAATCTTTTCAGCATGTGATCTCCCGTTATGGATTATTGAGTTGTTGATATTGCATAATTCTTTTTCCTTCCGAGGTCGTCTGGGGGTGGGGGTGGGTCTAACTTGTTCATCAATATTTCTTTCTGCGTGAAACCGGCCATGCTGACAATGTTCATAAAGTTGTTCCCGTGTTATTGTATGCTATTTCCGAATAATCCCATGAGCCTGCTTTCCCAATCTCTCCATTTGAAAGGTCTCAAAACGTTATTTCAGACGATCCCGTAAGTTCTGGCCACAGAATATGCACACGAGCCACCAGCTATCATAGGCTGGGATCCACACTTGAAAAAGCCTTCTAGAAATTGATGTTGAGGAGTCGGTCTCCCATATTTTGTTGACCTTAATTTTCTTATAGAATACACCCTTGACTTTCATTGCATAATATTTTTATTTGCGGCGACTCTTGCGAAAGTGTTGAAATCGACTGGTTTCCATGGTAACTAAACATAAAAACGTGTGTCCCCTCACTATAAGAAATTTCATTATAATATGACTTACACTTTCACAATACTTTTGTGTAATACATCAAATTAAAGCTAATAATGTGCTCTATTACAAAAATATAATTTATGCAAATTAGCTCATTTGCATATGCATAATTAACATAATGTATTCAATTTTTGCTAATTTTACAAGGAATGTCCATGTTTGCAATCATCCTACTTGGAAGAAAATGCAAATATGATTGAAAATGTTATTGCATATGATTAACATATCATCGTGGAACACATACAATAAATTTGGTAACAATCTAAAGAATACTTTAAATTTCAGAGTCGGTATTGCAATGAGCCTTTTTCAACTTTGTGTATGACAGGCCTAGTCTATTTTTCAAATTGGATACAGCAGAACTGTGTTTTGGGGGATTTATGGTGTTTTATGGTTGATTATGGTTTTATAGGGCATCCTGAGGAAGAATCTGAAGGGTGCCAATGTGTCACTCTTGCATTAAATTTCTTAAGAGGCAAAAACAAAATGGCCGCCGGAGCCACAAGCCACAGGCAGATATTTTATTCATGGTCTGAATTCGGGCACCCCAGTTCTGTGGCAATTGTGTAGTCTGCCCATCATGAGGTGCACGTGACGCTCACTTGTGCAGACAAAGACACCACTCGTGCATAGCTAGTGTTACCTCCACACTAAAACGGACCATTACCCTTATAGTCCGTGGGCATAGGAAATCGATATATAAAAGAATAACTTTTTAACCAATGTGTGTCTTAATAACGTCAAATGACTCCAATATGGCTGACTCGGCCTTGTTTGCTAATTTTTCATAAAATCACCATATATTTACAGAACCAATTTTTTATGAGAAAAAAACTTTGCAATACTACCCCGTACCATGAACAATCTCCTGTGGTCAGACAATGTCCAGCCGGTCCAGTTAAAAAGGAGTTAACTAGACAAAGCACCAAAATTAGAGGAATAATATATAGATGAGATGAGATAATTGAAATGAAAACCCTTTTCACACCACAGCATGACTATGTTGCTGCGATTCAGGTCTCTTGTGTTTAATACTGTACATGGTGAGTCTTATATATTTGCCAGCATAAGGATCTAGATGAACACAAACTCAACGCAAAATTATAGTACAACGGCGTGGTATTAAAATGAGAGTTCCCAAAAGTTTGTTTGTTTGTTTGTTTGTTTGTTTGTTTATTATAGTGACAAGGTATGTACATATACAACAAAACTGACTAAATTACACAAATTACATAACATACCCAACCCTTCTTGGGTTTAGCAGTCACCTAGTATTTTAATACTAATAAATTGACCCATCATTTAATTTTCTACATTACATTACAATGTATGAACTAAACAAATACATAACAGCAAAGATAGTTTTATGAAAAGAATAATTATAAATACTCAAATGAACATTTCACAGTTTCTGACATTCCACGCAGTTTGAATGAAATTGAATAGTACATGTGGTTTATAAATACCACATTCCTCTTTTGATAGGTCTCATTTCCCTCATCCTTGTCTTTATAAGCCTCCCCCACACTTCCTTATACCCCCCCATCCCAAGCCTCAGTAGTATGCATACGTATTGGGTTATTATATCTTTTACAATTCTACTCTCACTTTTCTGTCAAGCAAGTTATTCCTGCCACTGACGAAATTGACATAGCTGAAGAGACATCTTCCATTTTACTACAGTTATTCATATATCTTTTACAAACACCAATTAATGTATTATTGATACACGGTTTTGCCTGTTACCACGGTGCATGTAATGTTTAAACTACTCATTTTTGTGCACATTGCTATTAACGATGTGTATTCAGTGGTCAATGCAGTGTCATACGGTGCGTGTTCTGGGAGGGATGGAAACAAACTAATTGTCTCTGGCCCCAATTAACAATGTATTATATAAGTGTATATAAATGGGAAGCAAATAATCAGTCGTGCCTTTTCGAGGTAGCAGTGCCCGGGAAAAATCATTGCCTATTGTCATTATGACCCTATTATGCAATGAGAGCACTGATGTGTGAGTCTAGTATTGTATTTACAGTTCTAAGAATTCGATTGCTCATTAGTTACATAATTGGTACATTTTTTGTCTACCTCAACACAAAAGACTTATTGGTTGACCGTTTCACCAACTGCTGTTGCTACTATTGAAACCTCTCTCCAAATATGTTACCCGTCCCATGCTTATATTGGATAACATGGTCTGTGCTCCTGTGTGTTACGTTTTCGCCGATGAGATGATCACCTGAAAGTTCCCTTGCTTATCTCCTTGTCATCATCCGTGTGTTTTTTCGGATGTGTGCCAATTTCATGTCAGTTTTCCGACAAATACATTGTTGGTA
The DNA here is from genome assembly GCA_019095985.1 of Streblospio benedicti. Lineage (NCBI taxonomy): Eukaryota > Metazoa > Annelida > Polychaeta > Spionida > Spionidae > Streblospio > Streblospio benedicti. The sequence continues at coordinate 3,844 of JAGTTF010000565.1, forward strand.
TAGTACTCAATCAGATTAGTATAACCCCTCGCATTTTTTTCTCCTTTTCCATCGGTTGAACTAAAATATGCCTCATTATCTGTGATTTCACTGCTCAATATGTATCTTTTCATATTTACATACATGTTATATGTGTTATGAAACATCACTTGTTTATCTAGTATTACAAAGCAGCGGTTACAAACGTTTCAACAACCAACCCCATTAAGTAAAAATATGTTAACACATATGCTTAAAATTAAATGTTTATTTAGAACTAAGTAGATCTAGAATAATAATTGAATACCTGAAATATTAAGTAATATGTATACATAAGCAGTTGCTTAAGGCCCAAACCCCTCATATTACACACGTATGTCTTGTTTATGTGTAGAAAATTTAAGGAAAAGAATTATTATGAATGATTCTTTATTATGATAATGAATATGATAAATGAATACGAAGGATTGTCATAAAGCATTGAACATATTGGTGTGAGGACGCACACAAGTAGTATAGAGAGAACTCTATATAGTTATAGACACTATAAGCCGATAGTGGCTGCCTCCATTAATATCTTCTTTTATTACGTATCAATGCCTATAGGAAATTTAGGGCTCAATGCGAGAGAACAGACTTTTGATTCTGGGACAGCTGGGATCTTAGCTGGAACCTTGGAGCAAACCTCTGTGAAAAATTGTAGATAAGCAAGACTTCCACATAGTGTCAATATATTATATATGCTAGTGTTAGCGAAAAAATTGACATGCGCCTGCAAAATTGATAATTTTCTTGAATATCTATATACACTAATTTGATGCCATCAACTTCTCACTAAGTGCCACGTGCTCCCCTCCCATTTCACACCACCAGCTGCCATGGTATTATCTTTAGTATCTACTATAAAAACAGATGGCACCCGAGGTCTTGATACATACAGAGACATGTAAAGAAACGCGTACTACCCTAAGTGGAAATGCAATTAATGGATGGGGAAAAGGACAAACTCAAGGCCAGTATGGTGTCACTTTGGATGCCATGGTTGTGTAATTAGGTGTTACAGTTCTTATATACTAAGCTCAATTAAGACTACAGATATTCGAGTGCCTCATCACATTGGAAACCACAGATGTGCGCACCACGTTTGACCACAATACACCCTAAGATCAACCAAGATGTCTGCATATATAATGGCTTCACATTTTACAGATTTGTTGCCAATATTTTACTCATATACAACCCACACAAATGCAGCAGTAAACTTACATATTTTACACCAGTTATAGACATTATGCACTCGAGTCTAACCTCTGCTGTATGAGTATGTGCCATGTAAACTGTAAAAATTGAGTAGTCCGCAATTTTGTGATTTTCTGCACAAACTAACCTGCTGGCTATCCCTTGGTTATATTTTGCGGCACTGACTATATTTTGCGTCACATGGTCCATTTTCGGGGCTGTGGTTATATTTTGCGTTAACGCAAATCATAACTGGTTATATTTTGCGGTCTAACAGGGGGTCATATGTTTGATTTCCAAACCCGTGGGGGGGGGGTCAGAAGTTAGAAACACCGATGTCTAGAAAAACTTCCGAACCCCCCACTTCTTAAATAATGACTCGGCCCTAAAAGGATTTTATGTTACCTCTGTAAAGGTTCTGCTGGCAGGTGGCATTGAGAGAGTCTAGTGTGTGTGCTGACCACAAGGTGGTGCCACATGTCACGTCATCATACTCGAAACTACCATAGGTGGGCGAGGCCTGAAATAAATAAATACAATATGAATATTATGGCATTGAGGATTTATATGATTTTTTGGGGAAGCTTGCAAAGTTCATATGGGTGCTGGCAGAATCAAAATCTTGACATCCCAGGACACTTTTAAGATTAACAATAAGAGTGCAGATTTGTGGGTCTAAAGCTTAACACAAATCAGCTTGCAATCTATATAGCAAGCCATCACAATACTATAGCCTCAATCCCATTACAACACTTGATATTCATGAACGCAAACTGCGATACTTAATGTTTATCGTCCATATGCAATTACCAGGATAAAACTGCCATAATATTTATTGCTGTGTGTTATATTCATTGTATTATACAATGAAAGCCCTATACATGCAGGCATCATAGTGCTATATTCCAGTTATTTTTATATCAATTATCAACTATATGATGGTGGCCATACAAGTCTAAAATTCAGATTCCAGGGGATACATGAGGCTTTGTTAGAACTGAACTTCAAATGTGTGGGGCGAAAGTGATAGCACTATCCCAAGCAGCATACAGCTCCATTGTAATGACACTACATGTACCTGTTTGAGCCAGAGGTTCCTGCAGTTGCACAAGTCCAGGGATGCCCCAGTCAGCTGTAGTGTCAGTCCAGATGGCGCCTGTGAATGAACAATGTATAATCATAATTACACTTAAGGAGAATTTTTAGATAACTTCTAATGAGTAATGTTCATGCATAACTCTGTGTCTGCTTACTTTTTTCATTTAAAAAAATAATACCATGTTCGGTGTATGAGACTATATATCGAATTAAATAGTGAGAATCGGTACATGTATATGTACTTCACCAATAACTTTATAAACGAAATCATTTACTTCTGGTTGAGAGTGGGTTGTGGATCATTCACAAATGACGTCACCTCATTTTTGGCCTTTTTACCACCACCGGTAGATGAATACATTTGAATATCTATGTCCATAATTTAGACATAATTTTACAAATATATTTAGGATATAAAGCAAACATGGCAATGTGATTTCAACCAGTAGATATATCATAACTCACTTAACATGTCAGAAAGTAAGTCCTGATATTCAGAAAAGCCAAGTTCTAGACCCCCTACCCCCTGCCAACTTTCGTCATCTTTCGCTAACCGCCCCCCCCCCCCCACTCTGGGTTACGTCATTTCTGGGTGACGTCATTTGTGAACGATCCTTTGTTTACAATGCCAAGAAGTTTGATGATCTTGAATAGTTCCTGAGTCTTAATCTCGTCAATGTATTCAGTCTATTATGAATGTGCTGTTTGATGGTTCTACATTCACCATACCTGAGGCCACAGTGGCGGCAGTTGTTTAAGAGAGGATCCCTGCAAATCCAGGTTGGTCAACTTTAACATACCTAAACAGTAGCATTTTATAGAACAGTTACGATTCTAAAGCCTAGTGTCATCTTAATTTGTTTACACAAATTGCACTTTATTTATGGTATTGTAAAACATCACCCAAATTTTATTTCACGTTGAAAATAATTTATTGGTGGAATTATAAGTGATGATTTCGGAGGGAAAAACAGTGCACGTAGAAAGTTTAGTTTTTGTAAACTTTTTTACGTCCTGATCGTTTTACAACCTCCATGAATGCTGATGTCTTAACAAATTGTCGTATGTATTTAGAATCCCATAGTCTTTCATATTCTTACAGATTTGTAATATGAGTGTGTAATCATTGGTCTAGAATATCTTCCAAACAATCACCTGGTTCCAACCTCCATTCAAAATGACTACTCAGGTCGATCATTCTGAGAGTGTCATGTGTGGAAATGGTGAGTGCGTAAGTATAACACAGACTCCAGCTCCAATCCAATCTGCTTATTCACCGCTTCTTACAAGCATTGCATAGGCTTTATATGGCACTGTGTGTGCCTTCTAGGAATCCGCCGGAAGGGAGTAGTTTCTGGTGAGAGCATCTGTTATAATGAGCAGTTGCGATATTTATCTCTCACAAGAGGTGTATTTTTCTCACTTCCGGTCATTGTACAATTATATCATGGTTAGCAAAAACCGCATAAAAAGAACGTAACAACACTTACTTAGAAGCATAATCAACACTTAAAACACTTCCAACTTGTCATTGTTGTTGTTTCGTCGCTTTAGCAGCTGAAGCGAAAGCTTTGTGTTTCGTTCGTTTGTAAGTATGTATATATGTATGTATCTATGTATGTATGTTTGTCTCCGGACAAGATAGAGCTTTTATGCTTTGCCCTATTTCGTGCAAACTTTACACAACTATTTGGTATGACGTGACAACGAAGTGATTCGATTTTGGGCACTTTGCCAATTAAAGTGTGCTTTCTATAGTGCCATTTGTGTCCATTTTCAACATTTTCTGCAATAGTTTTGTTGATGCTTGTGAGAAAGCATTCAAACTTTGTACAATAATTAAATGCCTACTGTACATTAACTGTGTTCAATTTTGGCCCTTTGCCAATCAGAGTTTAACTTTCAGAGGGCCATTTGAATTAATTTCTTCTCTATTTTCCCATTATAGTTTCAATACTGTTCGAAGCATGACCATCAAATTGGCATCGTGGTTATATTGGAATAAAAGTGCTCAGAGAGCACAATGTTACCATATTAATGTCGACTCATGGGCAATAGATATTTACTTTAGCCATGTTTAGAAAGCGCCTGCAATCCAATGCCAAGAACATACATGCAGATGTAGGATGAGTCACGCATCAAGTAAGACATTTTTCTGCTTTGATTGCAAAGCAAATATCTTTATTGCCCATGGGTCAATGTTGCTCTAGCGACGCTGTGCTCTCTGAGCACTTTTGATCTAGTTGTGTTTTTGTTTTTCTTTTTTTCTTTTTTATTGTTGCTATGATTATCAATTATTTTTTAACATATTATACATTTTGGCCGATATCTTACCATGCCAATTTGTTGACACACAGGACTCGGGTTGTCAACATCATGAAAAGTTGATCTGAATACAGGTTCATTTTTCCATAAAATGTGTGATGCTTGTAGTATTGCGATTCGATCTGGCTAACTAAGGAATAAGGACCCACAAAACAATTCTTTTGTTTAAGTTAGATTGTATGTGATATTTGAATAACACATTGATTCTGGTATTTGGATAGTCTGCTGTTGCTCATCTGGAGTAGAATGCGATTTTATTGAAGCCGTCGCTAAGTGAATGGTGCTACATTGAACAATGTACCAATCAAAGTGCAATAATCATCATTTTCACAGTCAATAATACTTGATAAGCTACTTAACCCGCGGGCCAGATATCGAAACCCTCCCCCCTTTGGGATTTTTGGAGACCCATATATTATTAAAGCCTGATATCTTAGCTTTAACATTTGACATGTTGGATGTTATACAACCTTCACAAAAAACTGTTATGGATATTTTAGTATGGAAGGGTCGGAGAAAAGGTCAAAATCGCAATTTAGGGGTAAGGGGTAAACAATTTATCATAAATTCAATACTAGAGGGCCTACAGTAGTGAGGTGTATGTCATTTTATTTCTAAATGAGTATACCTTTCAATAAACACCATTTTAATGGCTATATCAGCATACAGGCTTTTCAATAAATATGTTAATGTACTAGCCCAAAATCAATGCACCACGTTTCGTGTTACCGGGCTGCTTCAGTGACCTCGTTCCAGCACTGTATACTTTACATAGAAGCGTCAATCAATTAGCTTTAAAATGACACCATATAAGCCTGTGTACACACCTTAGTTTTCATACAAGAGTTAGTTAAATCAGTGGAAGGGTGTTTCAGTTTTTTCCATTTTTTCCCCGACCCTTCCATACTAAAATATCCATAACGTTTTATTGTCAATGTTGTATAACCTCCAACATGTCAAAAATTAAAGCTAAGATATCAGGCTTTAATAATATATGGGTCTCCAAAAATCCCAAAGGGGGGGGGGTTACCCTGGCCTGCGGTCTAACTAGAGCAGCTCTAAAGTTCCACTTCATTATGCACACTAATAGGTTGTCATATCAACAGTCCAACACTGAAATGTGTCTATTGTGTAATAAATCTGTAGAAGATATGCCCCCCCCCCCAGATATGCTACATTTCATCCTATGCTATGAAAAACTGCGCCCGACAAACATCTGACCAATATCTTCAATTTTATCCCTATGTATATCAATAATAATGGGTTGTATGAATTAAAAGGTCTCGCTCGAAATTGATAGTAAGTTTTCCTCAGGATCACAGTGAAGCTATCAATATTGTTGTGTATATAAATTTCACTAATACTTTGACCACATTTTATATTAAACAATTTCCTATAGACATTATTTTCTAATGTGTTTTCCCCAAGTTTGCTTGTGGATACAATTATATTCTTCTATGGCAAAGCAAGCGCCTACCCACTGTATTGATATAGTTGAAGACACATCTTCCATTTGACTCTATCAAGTGGCCCAGACAGGACTCGAACTCACGACCCCAAGTTTGTGAAACCAGAATGATACCATTATCCCAAGGTTCGTCCGTGTAGCCTTTTAACAACTCGCTGCTTGGGATGATGGTATCATTCTGGTCTCACAACTGCTGGGGTCGTGAGTTTGAGTCCCGTCTGGGCCACTTGATATAGTCAAATGGAAGATTTGTCTTCAGCTATATCAATATAGTAGGTAGGAGCTTGCTTGCCATTGAAGAGGGAGAAAGAGAAAAGGATATAATCATAGATATTATCAAAAACAATGTTTAATTTTTGAATAGTAGTCTTACACAAAGCTAAATAAATACATACCAGGCAGGTGAGGGAATGTGGTCAGAGGCAGGTTTTGTAAACCCAACGATTCTAAGTTCACCAGCGGTGCCAACAGTTTCTCATTGATGTGATGGATAGGATTGTCATTCAATCCTAGTTTCCTGTGAATATATAGCCACACAATAGTAGTGAAATAAATTTAATATGAAAAAGGCCAAGATGTTTACACTGTCCTAAAGTATTTGTTATGTGTGTAAATAAAACAATTTTAGCAGTGTCTAGTAACCACAAGTTTGTTTCATTTATGTGCCTCATGTCAAATTTTCCAAAATAAAATGCTCATCCTAGAATTTTAGTGTGCGTCCCACAGGCCCATTGTTTTTTTTTCAATTTTAATCTTTCTGCAATAGATTAAATACCCTTTGATAGAAAACATTCAAGCTTGGTACAATGTTTTTGTATCTTGTATGTTCCAGTGTTGGCACTCTGACAATTTAAGCATGCCTTCCATAAGAGCATTTTTCTGCCACTGGTAACACTGACAATACGTGTGTAAACCAGTAGTGGGATTATAATTAGACAATGCACTAACTTTAATGTGTTCTTGGATCCTGTGAAGTCGGGTATCTGTGTCAGTTGATTTTCCCCTAGTTTGACATCTTGCAGTGCTGTCAAATGATTGGTGAGGGTTGCAGGAGGGTCTACAATCTGGTTGCGTCCTAGCCAGAGCTGATACAGAGTGGTGCCTGCAGTGAGAAGAAGCAAGAAGGGCGGAAGTGTGAGTAAGTATTGCTAATAGGTAGAACATTCATTGTTGCCATCAAAAGCTTTAATGACAATTCTTTGACGGAAAGTAGCATACATATACCATGTTAAGAACAATACAATTTAGAGATGCATTCAAGAAATATGACTTTAATCTTCACAGAAAAAGCAAATTTAACTTAACGAACTCAAAAGCTGAGTTTCACCAGGGAGAAGTCCGTTGAGTAACATTCCTAAGAGGACTCCCTTAAGATCATCTAATTATAACCTGCCCCTCAATGCTTTGACGTATATACTAAAGTATTGTATCATATGTTTTTGCATCATGATAATATATAGTGTAACACAGAGTACATTGTATGTTCAGTATGAAAGCAGTTTGATTTCAATGTTAATTTTTTTAAATCGATAACAGAGTATACATAGTACATTGTATTATAGAACTACATTTGTATGTGACACAACATAACATAATTAACATAAATCAACTTAACATTATACATTTTAACAGCAAGTTTCCTACATTTTATGATTAGCATGTCAGTATTTTAACATTCCTACATTGCCTACTTTTATACAAGCTTACCAATGAGATGTATTTTCAACTTGGATTTACGACAGACAATTGGCTTCATATAATCAGTTTTGTTTTTATTTTGTAACATATTTAGATATTTTAGCTCTGATGAGGAATTTATTTATTCGAATAGCCAATATATTTTAGAAAGTCTTATTCAAATTTATCTTTTGACAAACCTTTCACCAGCAGTTACGACGCAGAAACAACAATAACTAGATCAAAAGTGTTCAAAAAACATGGCGTCGCTAGAACAATGTTTACTTATGGGCAGATAAGATATAAACTAAAACGATGTATACTCACTAGAACAACGTTGACTTATAGACAGTAAAGTTGTTTACTAAAACGTTTTGGAAATCATGATTAAAAGTACACAATTACAATATACCAGCCACAAATAATATGCCACTGTCTATTTACTGATCCTATAGCAGCAAATAGCAAACGGTACCAACTAGTCTATTTTGCAGCTAATAGAATATTGATGTGTAATTGTGCATTCAATAGTAATAAGAATGTTGTTTCGTGAGCGTTTGTGCATGTCAAGAACACCTCGTATTTTTGCATCAATTCAGCAGCTGAAGCGAAAGCTGGAGGGTATACCAATGATTCGATTTTGTTCAAACTTTACACAACTATGTGGTACGCTGCAACACCGGAGTGATTTGATTTTTGGCACTTTGCAAATTAAAGTATGCTTTCCACGGGTCCATTTATGGTCCATTTTGGAAGTTTTCTACAATATCTTTAAAACTGCTTAGATGAACACATTCAAACTTGGTACAATGCTGTTATGCCTAGAGTCCATCACATATATTCAATTTTGGCACTTTGCCCATTTAAGTGTGATTTCCTGAAAGCCATTTTAGGTATTTTTTTTCATTTTCTTCAATAGTTTCAATACTGCTTAAACCAAGCGTTCCAAATTTGATACACTGCTTGTATACCTAGTGGCCATCATCAGTGTTCAATTTTGGCACTTTGCCAATCAAAGTGTTCTCTCCAGAAGGCCATTGGCGTCCAATTTTGGCATTTCTAGCTGGACACATGACTTCCGTATTTCATACAATAATATGGGACTGATGACCACAGCCTACGGTGAACTTTGGCTCTTTGCTAACTAGATGAAAAGTGCTCAGAGAGCACAGCATTGTGTAGCAGTTTAGATATTTTAGTTTTTTGTTAACTTTCGTCAATACTTTCGTTACAGTTTGAACCATGACCTCCAAATTTCATTCTATGTTCACATATGTAGTGACAATCATA
>JAGTTF010000566.1:0-12250 GCA_019095985.1 Streblospio benedicti
GCCGCTGCCTACATACAAGGAGCAACCCACCAGCAGATACCATGGCAACAGCAGTCGGCAGACCCCTTGCTATCAGCCACAGCCGCTGCCAATCCTATCAGCAGCAAATACAGTTCAACTCTTTGGGAAATCAAGTAGGCTACATTGCTACACTAGTATATTATCCTTAATAAGCCTAGTGTTCGGCACCCAACTACAAGCGGTTCAGATATATTGTAGGAATTGACGAGATTGAGTGTCAATCGCAATTGGTAGCATGCTGACGTCGATTTACCTGAACGGTGACGGTAAATCAGACGTCAGCATGCTCAATTTTGAGATTGACACGACAATCAAGTGGTCAATCACCATTCTATCATGACTAAAATTCACACTAAGTGGAGTGAATGATTCGTTTTATTTTGAAATAAATCATATCATAATGGTCTCATTGTCATTTGACCGCATGCGACATCAGCAACTGTATAGAAAAAATGTGAAGGTACTAGTCTAGTGTTTGGCAACAAGACCGTTATGATATTGTTGTGAATTGACGTGCGTATACGCCTATACGTCTAATATCGTATGTTTAGAGTAATTGACGTAAATACGTCACCCTCCTCTAAATGACGTAAGAGGACTACTTGTTCGCAATATTGCGGGGGCATCAAAATTGGCGTATTGATCTAATTATTTTTTTATTTTATATATTTTAAAACTGTGTGTATAAAATGTGGCATGATTATATTTATTTGTTTTAATATTTTAAATTGTATGTTTCAATGTGTGATTTGAGTGCGTATGTCGTGTGCGATTTACATTGTTTTGCACTACGTTTTTTGTAGTGCAATAATAATATAGGTGAAGTGGATTTTCAAAAATAAACATTCTGGGCACTTTCGGCCGGGACATTCAAGCTTACACTTCGTGTTGAGTTTTTATTTAAAGAAACAAAGTCAAGTACGTTTCATCTTTATTGATACCAATACAAAATAAGAGTGGACACTGGTTTTTCCTCTACTGGTAAACTGATCCATTTTTTTTACACGCACATACCATTTTTTACTTAAATTATCCTCACGCAGACACACAGTTCAAACATACCCATCTCTGTCAGTCCGACAAAAGTATCCTATAGGGAAACTACCAGGAGCTGGCAGAGGCACAAATACCATCACGCAAACACACAACAATATACTCGTTCCTGATTCAGTCCGACAAAAGTATCCTATAGGGAAAACTACCGGGGAGCTGACAGGGAACAAATCTCACATACACGCATACATTGGCGAGCCTTTTGCTGGTGGAGTGGAACCCGTGATCCACTCATCTAAAAAACACATAACACCCTCCGTAAATCACGACAATATGATTTATTTCAAATAAAAAAACGAATCAGACACTCTTTTAATGTGGGATTTTAGTCATGATAGAAAGGAGACTGGTATTCGGTTAAAACATTTGAATTTAGCGTAGTTTAGAAATTATCCACTGTAAAAACATTTGTGAATGACAAAGACCAAATATGTGATTGATTTTTGACACCAAGAAATAATAAATAGAACAACTATAGGTTAGTGATTAGACTTTTTTGGTGGTGATCGTAGCATGCAGTCAATCTCTCGCACGTTCAGTCAATGGCTTAATTGAGAACGCTGATTGACCAATCAGCATGGGTTATTGGCATTGATTTTTTGCACAGAATGATAGAATGTGACATTTACTACATATGCTAATATGATGTAGCATGTCAACTTCCACCTGAAGAGCAGAAGGTAAATAAAATCACGCAGGATTTGTCTGAGAGCTCAGAGTCACAGCATAACACATCACTATGTCATAACTCATAGACCCTACTATATAGGATCAGATGTACGTAATGGAAGGCAAGCCATAGCCTGACGATCTTCACACATGTAGCAAAAACACGTGAGATGTAAGTGACACCTGCAGAATGTCACCTGACCAAGCAGCCACTCTACATGTGATTAATGAGACATTACCCAGGATTTCCCATCTATAAAAGTAATCACCCTCCATTACACAGAGCAACGTTGTCAAAGGCTCCGGACAGAGCGTAAAATTTTGACTCTGCCACGTCGTGGTCAGCCTCTGTACGTCGTTGGAGCCCGTCGTGGCACTGAATTTGATAATCCATGTTTGTAAACATTACTTGGAAACGGAGCCGCAAGGACTCTGTCCGCAGCCACCCACGTAGTCAAAATGCAACGTACAGAGCCTTATCACAACGTCACAGAGAAAATCGTAAGCAGACGTCGCCGCCGCAAAAACGGACAGAGCATGATTCGGCTCTGCTACAGGGCGAAATCACAACGGACGCAGCCTTTGATTTTCCATACAAATCAATGCACTCTGCGACGTCCGTTGTACTACCACGCTAGGTTTTGGGCTCCGCCCGGTGTCAAATGACTGCGCGCAGCTTAACAAACGGCGCAGACTAGCCGAGACTAGTCTGTCCGCCATGAGCAAAAAAACTGCCTCTTGCTCACTTGACTTCAGACTACGAGAACCACGTTGCACAAGTTTCGATTTTTGAATACCACGTGGACATTTGAATTTGGATTTCAATTTAATATTTTCTGAACATTTATGTAAGTTTAATTTTAAAAGTTCATACACATTTGTAAATAATTAACGAGAGCAGAAGCACGAGAAATGGCACCCAAGAAGAAGAAAATGTAGGTGTCGCTGGCTCCAGGAAACGGAAGAATGTTGCCCCAGCTAAAGTCATAGATGAAGTTGAAACTAGCATCCGCTATATAGGTGTGAGAGCTCATTGACAGAGTGTGGATGAATAAACCTACAAACTACTCAGCTGACTTATCCGACTACAACATTGGCGGAGATAGTCACGAATTGAATCATCCTTTCGCCACTCCCAGTCTGCTGCAGATTGCGCCTCACCGAGCATTTGTCGCCGCCCGCTACGCCACCGCCACCACTCCAGCTACCGTGCGCTGCTGGACATCAGCTCCCGTCGACATCGCCGCTGCCCCCAAGAGGACCGCACCCACGCTGCGCCGCCCTGCCCATCGACCCGTGCAGCCACCATCACCCGTGCTCCCCTGAGGATAGCCAGCCAGCCGACCGACCACCCGACTGCGTGCCTGCCCATCGACCCAGATCAGCCACCCGTGCTCGTGCAAGCCACAGGATTGCAGCAGATCATCACAGCAGGGACGCCGTTAACGCCCAAAGCAGCAGCAGATCATCACAGCAGGGACGCCGTCAACTCGCAAAGCAGCAGCAGATCATCACAGCAGGGACGCCGTCAACGCCCAAAGCAGCAGCAGATCATCACAGCAGGGACGCCGTCAACTCGCCAAGCAGCACAGATCATCACAGCATCACCGTGGAACAAAGAAACAGATTCATTGCATCGTGCGTCTACCCAACCACGCCCAAAGCAACAGCAGATCGTCACAGCAGCGACGCAGCCGCCTCGCCCAACACAGGAGACTCCACTCTCAGCTCGTGGAACAAAGAGACAGCGTCATCACATCAAAAGTCTGCCAGAGCCACGCCCAAAGACGCCATTACGTCCACCAGTGATGAGTCGTCTAGTATAGCAACCTCCATCCAACATTATCACCACAGTATGCAAGGTAAGCTGTTCTTCTGACCATATAATAGTCTCCTCATTATACCCGCATTAAAAGCAAGCTCTCCCCGCTGTTCTTCTGACCATATAATAGCCTTCAAATTCGACCCACTTTAAAGCCAGCCCTACCATTATTATCTACTACTTAAACGCGACGCCGATATAAAGGTGTCCGATCGCCACACAGCGCCCAATCTCATCAGTAGCAAACAGCACATCCCCACGCCAGCAGCCGAGTTACCTCAGGCACAACGCCAGCAGTCCAGCAGCGCCACAGGCGCAAAGAGCAGCAGCCGTCAGCCGGTGATACGCCAACGACCGCCAGCAAAACCGGCGATTGCGGCGGACCATCACGCCGCCACGGGTGTTCACAGCGACTTCCCCCGACGCCACCACGCGTCCATACACCACCACCAACCCGCCAACACCCACCCGCCGCCTGACACACGCCAAGCCAGCAGGGGGGCCGCACCAGCAGCTCAACCCAGTGGGAGCCCGATCCTAGCAGTGAAATTCATCCCAGTGCAGCAGCCAAAGCCACAGGCCGCACCAGCCCAGCGGGTGTCTGATTCCACCACAGCACTTCAACGTCACAATCGCCGGAGCAGCATAGACCCGGCACACGCCAAAGCCAGCAGGGGGCCGCCACCAGTCTCCCAACCCATTGGCGCCTGCAACACAATTCAGAGCGTCTCACGCTTCACAGCACAGGGCCGGCGCAGACCAACACAGAGAAAGCCGCCTGTTTCCCAAGCACTCGCCTAACTGGTAAGCTACTTGCACACACCGCTGTCACGTGCTAAATCATTCAATGGCCACCTTTAAATACAGCCACTACCAATGACCAGAAATCAATACGGCCCACCAAGGTTACGTCATACATCAAACGGCTTGACCGATCTAACTAACAAGTTTACCTTCAAAGTAAGCCCACCCGCTGCTGACTACACAAAGGCCAGCAGAATTCTCACCCTATAGCCTTGATCAGCCGCACAGCAATAGCCGACAAAACCCGCCTGTTTCCACTGCCAGCAGAAACAGACGACAATTCACTTGACCAAACGACAACGCGCCAAGCTATAATCACCAGCCCCAATCGGCGCTTACAACTACAAAAACATCACATTACAACTACAAAATAGAACTCTGCAAACGAAAATAGATTCTAACAGGGAAACAGCTGATCTACAAGATTATATTCTACACAATAAAGGTTCCACAATCTGCTTAAATTCTGCGAAATACCAGCATCCCAGCATGGCTGCGCCGACAGCTGCTACACCTCAACCTGACTCATTTCCCCGGCCCAGCCACGTCACACCTGGAAAACATCGACACACGCAATGCACACCGCGCTGGTCGAGAGGCGGCAGATAAACAGGCGTCCCAAATCAGCGCCGCCCGCATTCCCGGTCACTATGTCAGATAGTGCATCACTAGACACCAGCTGGAGGTCACAGAACCAACCACAATGCAGGACAGCTGGGAATTGCATCTGCAAACCATGCCTATATTGCGATCGCCACAAACAAATGCCTATGAATGAAAAGTGCACAAAATGCTGCCCCCTACTACAGACAGCAGAGGTCAGTTACGCAGTCACAATGAAACTGATTGATGACCAACTGCAGATCATGGAAAAAAAACCTACCAAAACATCTCAACACATAAATGAAGTGGTCACCGACAGCAATACAGTTCCAAGCACAACAGAAAATCCCCCACTGATAGATGATATCTCCACTCATTATCATCTCAACATGAACACGAAACCAGCTAACTGTAGCAAGCCACCTCCGGAATACAACAGTGAATCATCTGACAGTCCATTCAGCAAGGCTAATGAAAACACGTGGCCCCATTCAAACCTTCACCTGACGCAGATCACAGCAAGTCAGGAAAACGCCAAATCTGACACTGACTCAGCCAGTGACGAAAACAGCGATTCTGATACCAGTAACTCAGACGGTAGCACTGCATCAGATAACAACATTGAATCACCTGAGGGCAGTGATTCAGCTGGATCATCAGATACTGACGGATCTGATGATCAATAGTATCCCACAGTATATTGTATATAGTTGTTATAAGTAGTAAACCTTGTATAAAATTGATTAGAAGCTTCATAACGTAGATAAATAGTATTACGTTAGTTTTGCATGTGTATAAATGTTTGAATAATTGTTAATTATACCTGTGACTTAAGCAGATATCCCTGTTAAATACAAAATGCTTTAAATTATGATTATCTGAACGCAGTACAATAGATTATGTCACCACAAGTACAACAGTGCGTGGCTACAAAAATGAAGAAGAATATACAAAGCCGTAGCACTGAAGTTGCAACTCTACAAATTCCACAATCATCTGACCCTGACCTCAAATTAATCACACAGAAACAGTTGCTGCGCCAAATTCCCAGACAAACAGAACAGCAGCCATCATCCACTAATAGCCATTAGTGGTCACTAATCAGCCGACCGCGCCCGACACTGAGCCACCTGGCATCTCACACCGGTCAGCCGTGCCATCTCACCGGACAAGCGTTACATTCCAGCAGGCACATGATTCAGATACAACACGCCTCATCAAACCAGCAATAGCAGCAAGTCACATTCAAATGAACAAAGACAGCAGGGGCAGCAAATTCACCAGCAGCAACCTTATGAATGACCACCATCAAAAATGGACAGCAGAAATTAGATCAAATATCGTCTGCGGTTAAGCAGAAAACCCAGTTGCAGCAATTATTCAGCAACATGTTACTCAGCAGCCTACTTCCCACAGCAGCAGCTATCTTCCAATAAAGCCCCAGTCGAGATCACCCACATCAACAGCTACAGCCAGTAATACAGTACAACCACAATGTTTTAAAATATGTTATTTATTACATCCTCACCTCCAGTATCAATGGCAAAATGTTCAAATATTAGTCACCATCGTACGGAAAAAAATGTGTTACGTTAATTCCTCACCACAAGTACAACAATGAACGATTTAATCAGCTCAAGATGATTAACCAGATGCTATTGAAACAGAAGTTATCACTAATTCTAACAGAATAATTACAGTTTCAACTATATAGTCAAACAAAGCAGACGACGTTCAGTCGCCCCTGACCCACAAGCCTACTTTAATCAGCCAGCAGCAGCAGCAGCAGCTATGAGACTGCTATTTCAACAAACTGCAAAGGTATCAGCAACACCGATGGAGGAAAGCAAACGACTCTAATTGAATACACAACCTAGATAAAAGACGCCACTCCCGACACGTGAGCAGCAGCGGGGTCACATTCAGGACAAGGCCACATCACCAGATGCCAGTACTACAGTAGAACTCCATGAACAAGTCACCCATACAACTGCAAACAGCTACACTTTGAATATTTGTATTTACATTGTACTGTATTGGAAAAATCATATTAATATAATACTTACATCGTATGCCCTTAGAAATCCGATCAGTATGTTAACAATCTTAACTTATAGTTAAAGGTAATTAGATAATGTCGTATATATACATCTTAAAGAACATAACAGAACGCATTGTGAAATCCTGTGAAGGTTAAGATTTTAAGCTTCTAATTATGTCAGTAAAATGTTGAAAATGATGCGTGTAGCAGACACGTTTACAGCCAATAAGAATCACCTTGCACTACACTATGGTAGCAGCGACATTCCTTATAGCCAATCAGATAGAATACACTCTCACAAAATCTCCTGATAGGCTAAATTTAAGGTCAATCAGGTTCTAAAGTAGTCATATGGCTTCATGAATATTACTATGTTTGTAGCTCAATTTAATTGATGGATAGAAGTAGTTATTTAGTGCGAGGTGTTACAAAATATTAGTTTTAAGTAGTTAAGAAAATTATTATTTGGTAGTTTAGAAAAATCATTTAAAGTTGTAGTATAAATATAGCTATATTAAGGCTCGACATACAAAACGTGAATTGACACAGAGGAACAAGAAAACAACGATACCAGCACAGACCAGCACCAACAACAGCAGCAACAGCAGAAACGACATTGACAACAGCAGCAACAGCAGATACGACTTTGACAACAGCAGCGACAACAACAACTACAAAAACAACAACAACAACAGCAACAACAACAACAACAACAACAACAACAACAACAACAACAACAACAACAACAACAACAACAACAACAACAACAACAACAACAACAACAACAACAACAACAACAACAACACCAGCAACAACAGCAGAAACGACAACAGCAGCAACATCAACAACGGCAAACTCAGCAACAACAAACAACACAACAACAACAACAACAACAGCAACAAACGACAACAATAGCAACAACATGAACAAACACAGCAGCAAAAAAAAAAACAATGACAGCACAAAAGCATCACCACGCCGCCATCCCAGCAACAGTAACGACCACAGCAAAAAAGGCAGCAATACATACAGAATACATGTTCCCACGATGACATGCAACACCAACCAGCAATTCTACAAAGATGTACTTCTCAACAAATAATTACGTGCAGATAACTTGTAGCATCACCATAGATCCCCACCAAAAATAGTCCTGTGTTTCATAGGCAGTCGGAAGCTAAACTATATTTTCACCTGCCAATCATAATCGGGGAGGCAGACCCCCGCGGTTTAGTCTTGATAGACAAAGGGGTGCAACGTAAATGAATTGCCTTCTAACTGCATGCCCGCTGCCAAAATTTGAACTACGGGTGTCATATTCTGACAGCAGCCGCCCGACCGGGTTGCCAAATCCAAGAGTGTGCCAAGCTGAAAAAGCGGCAGTTAGTGCAATCAGCCATTCCCACATCATCATTCTATCAATACTTCACAATGACCACATGGGAAGCCTTATGAAGCGCCCTAGTCAAAATGAAGATTCCTGACTTCGTCCCCACAAATGCCTACACAAATCTGTCACCACGCTTCACTCATCTCAAGCGGCTAATACGAATTACAACCCACGACGCCGACCCTACAGCGCCTGACCCGAACTCCCGCTGCGCCCGCACGTGCCCGATCGACGCTGACCTCAGCATGCTGTTCCACACCATATTGTACGAATTACCATAGTTCACCGCCGTCTTATCTTAGCAATTCATTATCTCCATTTCGCACCTTACGTGCCCAATTAGCAATCTGTACATTATTTTTCACTCATTAATTCAGTGTTCTATGTTAGCTGTACCTAAATTGTTTAGTTATACGACACTTATGTGGTTTCTCACTTAACTTAGATTTAAATATATTGTGTGTCGTGTGTCATATAGTAATACATCCTATGTGTATCATATTAGTTATACCTTATTATATATATATATATACATCTTACAATTAATCTTCTGTGTGCCATATTGTACAGACTTAGCAAACACGTTTGCGTTTATCTTAGAATCTCTTCAAATTAGCTTACCACCTATGTGCCTATATATCTCATCTTTTATTATTGTGACAATTAGCGTGATTCTTCGTGTTAGATAATAAAATTAGTACGTTGATAGTTAGAATAAAATCTTATGAATTTAATGTTATTGGGTATTACAACCCAGGTTTTTTTTGATATTATATATGTCTCGTGTGCCGTATCTATAATCAAGCTTACGTTAATTAATTGTCAATTAGTCATATTACATGTAAAATGTGTGCCTAGAGTGATTCTATATCATGTATTACATAATATGTAGTTTAATGTGTGTGTTTCATATCATGTATATGTACCATGAAGGGCTGTCAATGATTCTCCCACCTATTGCCACATAGTTAACAATTAAGAAAAAGACTCGTCTTTTTCGTTAAGGGGGGGTAAGATGCGGGCAGTGTACACAGCCTTCCAGCACTCACTCACTGGAAGGCTACCGTACACCGCTCGCCTGAGCATAACGCCACCTATAGTCTAGCATCCGCTATATAGGTGTGAGAGCTCATTGACAGAGTGTGGATGAATAAACCTACAAACTACTCAGCTGACTTAAAATTGACATAACATATATTATAGAGATTGGTTATTGTGTTTTTAACAGAAAACAACCAGTTTTTATATAGTCCTTATTTTTTTGTTTTACAGTTTTTTGATCAAATAAAAAAAATTGAATATCAAATTTAAGGTTGAACAGAAAAATTGTATAACAATTTTTTATAGAGAACCAATATTGCCATTAAAAAGAAAACGATTATCTAACTTTTGCTGTTTTATTCTTCAGGTTTTGCTGACCAGATTGGACGGGAATTGCCTTCAACGCTGTTTGCCAAGAAACTTTTCCTCCAAAAGACTTTCTTCGTAGAAATATTGGGAAAAATTAGCACAAATATTATCTGTCATACGGATCACTAAAGACACTTCAGACTTTTCACGAATCCACAATTCCGCTCAGGGAAACGCTGCCGTGCAGTTCGATTCTTCTGTCACCGAAAGGGCTGAAATAACGCATAAATATAATATCTACTTTGTTCATTTCAGTCGGGATATTGAAGTACTCAGAATAAGATGGTGAACTTGGTAATAGTTTATTCAGCAACTGAGCTGGCAACAATGCGCCACACCTATATAGCGGTGGCTAGACTATATACGGTAGCGTGCAGCTTAGGCGGCGATTGTGCGTAGCCTTCCAGCGTGGCGCTGGGGGCTCCGTGACTCTGCTCGCATTCTACCCATCAGGGAAAAGACTTCTTCTTTTTCTTAAGTTATTTAAATCAGTGTGAGCCAAATAGGTGGGTGAATCGTTGACAGCCCTTCATGATACATATTAAGCATATAGCTTAGACACACACACATTAAAAACTACTTATTATGGAACACATGATTACAGATATGAAATTATTTTAAATAAGCAAATAGTTTATGTAATATGACTAATCGACAGCTAATTAAAGTATGTTTATAGATATTAGATACGACATACGATTATAGATACGACACAGGTTATATAATAATAACATAAAAAACGTAATTCTAGTTGTATTAACTAACTAACATCAAATTTATGTAAATATACCGTAACTATTAATATACTAATAAACTAGGTTTATCTAACACGGGATCCAAACTAATTCTTTACACTAACATACAGATTGGATAAATCAGGCACATAGGGTGCGGCTAATTTGATGAATTACTAAGATAAAGTCAACGGTGAACTATGCTAAATCTGTACAGCATGGTATTGATTTGATCGTTTCTTGATCCGGAGCCAATTTAGAGATGATCAAAGTTTTTCGAACGCGCGTGCCGCGGCGGGAAGTCCTGGCTTGGGTTGACTCTGGGGAATGAGCGTCACAGTGGTGGCCATGCGTGGGTCGTTGGGTGGTGAGATGATGCCTCATTATTGGTGGTGTGTGAGGCGTGAAGGTGAAGCTGGTGGGCAAGGATCACTCTGTTCTTGGATCTTGACGAATACAGGTGTCTTGTCTGATAATTGTGTTGTTTTTGAGATTTGTGAGAGTTTTAATTAATAAAATCAATAAAAACTTACGTCAGTAGTTTTTTTATAATTTATTATGCCTTAATTTGTACAGTACCAAACATGCCAGCAAGAACATAGTAAAATACATCTTTAACATACATATATAACTGATAAAACAGGTTTTTGCTGCATTAACCTGCAGTTTAACTGCATTAACCCTTTAACTACTATAGTACAAAAACACTGACTACAGTTTTAATTAATAAAATCAATAAAAACTTACGTCAGTAGTTTTTTTATAATTTATTATGCCTTACTACCGCGAAAAATATCTGAAATTTATTCCAATACTAAAGCCAAAACACATTTATACCTTATGGTAAAAGGTTATATCAAAAACATCAGATTAAATCATATTTACATGTTTAAAAATGCATAACACCAGATTAAATCATATTTACAAAGTGATTAACGCGCATCAACTCACGTACACAAGAATCGCATTATAAGAAAACTGTATGCAATTAAATCAAAGACACCAAGCATATAGTCCTAAGTCTACATCACCCATGCAACATAAAATCATCCTCAACAAAAAATATTCTTCAAATACACTAATTTTGAGCTAGTAGATTTGAGGAATAATTTGATGGGACCTGAGAATGCACATAGTGATCAAAAAACACCGATCTTGTTTTCCATCGGCCAATACGCATTATGATTTCTGGGTCATATCCCATAGCTATTGAATATGTGGCACCTGTTGGTCGATAGCATTTCGCACTATATCCGTGGTTACCAAGCCCTGATTTTGTAATAGCTGTATCCATAATATTTCTAACAGTATCAGCACCAATAGCATGGTATGGCGCATTCAGGGGTGATGAATACTGGATGGTGCAACGCCTGGGCTCGCATTGTGGCAGTTCGTTCCATATAGTCAGACAAAGTTACTGTCATAGTATGTACCTTGGCAATGTATTGTAAGTTTGATACACACATATTGCTGACTATAAAACTGTACTTGCAGCATAGGCACATGTATTAATCAGGCTCACACCTTGACATCTCAACATTGGTACATACTGGTTTATACAGGTTATACTATTAATAGATGCAAAATTTATGTAGGCTTATTTTGTGTAGACTCTTTTATTGTGTATACAAACCACACGTAATTTGAAACCAAATATTGACTTATTCAGTGTAAGTTGTTTCGGTGGATAAAATTTTAAAAAA
>JAGTTF010000567.1:0-24376 GCA_019095985.1 Streblospio benedicti
AGTTGGCTATCGTCAAAAGGGGAAAATTTTAACCAGCCAATTAATAAGCATTTTTTATCCTGTTAAGCCCTTGTGGATCAATTCTGAAAAATCTGGGGCAAAAAATTTTGGATTATGAATTTGGGAAATGACTCAGGCCAGGCCAAGTGGCTTTTTTTAAAAAGTGTTTTTTAAAAATACTAAAACACTTGCGTCTTTATAGATATTAAATCTACATAATTACAAAGTACCAATCCCTCATGCAAAAAATTGTCAGATGAAATGCTAGCATACAAATATATTAAAAGAATCTAGATAGCCGAAAAACATTAATTTTATTACAGAGATGTTTAACAACATCAACAATAGATTGTTTAAAAAAAAATTTAGTAATTTGATCCCCACAAACAAACAGAAGTAATTATATTGAAATAAAAAAAAATAGAAAAAAATAAAGTAACCAATTTCACCCTCCCACAAATTGTCAACCTGTTGCACGGATTTTACTTTTATGTAGACAGCTGTTTCTAGTAAATAACAACTTCGTCAGCATCAGCAACATGCATGGTGTTGAAGATGTCCCGAAGAAAACAATAAAAAACCCCCAAAAATCAATAATAGGAAAATATGGTGACCTTTTCCGGGCCCCAAAATTTGGGGGGGGGGGGTGGGGGAAGGGGGATGGGGGGTTTTTTTGTTGATTGGAGATTGAAAGGGGGGGGGGTGATTGGGGAAAAGGGTGTGGCAACATTGGCCCCCTGGGTTTGGGGTGCCAAGAAAATCTTGCTCACTCACCCTTTTAACCCCGATATTCAATATTCCAGAATTATTGGAAAGTTCGTGCTTATAAGGGGGGCCACCCATACCCTGGGCCCCCACTTTTAAAAAAGGGAAGATGAAAGGGTCCAAAAAAATCCAGGGGCAAAGGGAAAAGCCCAAGGGGGTTAATGGCACCGGTTATAAACAAAAAACACCTAAACCTTCCTTTGGAAATCATTCTCTACTGAACGGGAAAAGGGTAGTTGGAGGTCACCCGATAAAAACCCCAAAATCAACCCTTTCCAAAATCCCGTTTAAAACAATCAAATGCCCTTTTTTTCTGTTTTCCAAAATTTCCCCACGTTTCCGTTCCCCACTTTCTTTTATTCTGCAAGGAAACCCCAACCACATGAAAACCCGGTGGGGATATTTCAAAACGGCGCATGGGGACTTGGTATCCCTTTTATATTAATATCTAATTTTTTTGGGCTTTGTTGGCTATCTCCTTTTTAAAACCTGACTACTGGACGCCATCTATACACAGGTCGTTAATGGCACTGTTATTTTTTCCCGATTTTTTTTCATGATAAAAAGGCCCCAAAAAAAATGGCAGCGGCCGCCATGCATATTGGGTAGTGGTGTCATAAAGACCCAAAGGCGTCAAAGGGTTTCAAATACTGGGTTTAAAAACCACTTTAAAATTGGGCTATGTGTACATTAGGCCCTTCAATCAAGAAATTCTATAATACACCCCTCTGTTAAAGATGATTTATAACAGTCCCAATCTTCTTTAAAAAGGCCTTAAACGTCTCTGAGACCCCCCCTAATCAACCCCGACGCCGTCCGGGCATCTTAATAGGGATGTTCTACTGATGTGTGGAATATCTGTGCCAGGGAGGCATTATGTGTCCATCAGCTGACCTTTTTTTTCATTGGCGTTTGCATACTGATCCAATTGTCAGTATTACTTAATGAGTTGAGATAACCCATACGGGTTTAAGTGGGGAAAAACCCAGATAGTTCTCCGTCTTGCCAAAATATACTACATCAAACTCAGAAATCATACTTGATCTCTTGCTCATTCAAAAAATTCTATATTGTGGTAAAACCCCTATCTCAATTTACCTTCAGTCTTGTTTTTTTAAAACACTCTTTCTCCTGCATCTTGATCTTTGGGAAAGGGGGAAGTTGTCAGTGCAATGACGTTGCCAATATTTTTTATTATTCATTTGTTTTCTAAACTAACAAAAATGGTCAGAGCCAACGTTACAAAGTATACCCATGGGGCAATTTGCACAAGGGTTTTGCTGGAGAAAAAAAATGTGGGACTCATTTTTTAAATTTCTCAATATTTCCTTTCCTAATTCCATGGAAGGCATGATACATAAACAATTCTTTTCCTACCTTAGCTGTGACTAAAATGCCGTGAACCCAATTTTAAAAAGTACATGGAGTGACTGTTCCTGTAGTCATTTTTTAGTAATCGGGGGATGGATGCTTGCAAGATTGAATAATGATTACTATTATGGTTGGACGTAATTGGCGAACCTAAGTATTAAAAGGACTTCACTATATATTGTGTTTTTGTAAGTATCAAAATGTCGATATCAGGGCTATGCCAATGTTTTAGGGCTTCAACAGGATAGAGGGTTGTTGTTAGTACACAATCAGGGGGGGCTGTAATAAACTGGGACCGCGTTTGTGGTTTTGGGGGGAAGCTTTTTAGGACGGGTGGGGGGCTTTAAAAATGGGTGGGAGTGGGTTGAACCCGGGAGACCTAACAGTAATTCTATTTGTTTTAATTAGGGTCTGTGGATGGGGGGGGTTGGGAGGACTTCAGGGGGGGTTTGGGGGGTGCAAATGGGGGTTTAAATTTTTTTGGAAAGGGGGGTGTTTTTTTTAAAAGTAGGTAAAAAGTCCGCGAGCGCAGTCCCTCACTACCAATAATTACGCGCCCCGGGAGTCTTTCGCTAACAGAGTGAAAGATCTAAGGGGTCAACCATCCCTGCAGTGCAATGGGAACAGCCTCAATTCCCTTGATGAACTCCTTGCGGATCAGGTGTCATCTGGCGCATGTATAAACAACAATAACGCACTAAGCGCCAGCATACCTTTGGCAAATCATTCTCTACTGCAAACGGAAAGGATAGTGTGTAGAATACACGCTGATCAGCCACTCCAACAGTCAACTTTCCAGTCCAGTCTCAAGCAATGAAATGCCTTTTTATTCTGATTCGTTGGTCTATGTCCCATGGACGCAAAAATCTCAACAGTTTTGGTTTTGGTTTCGAGTAGGCGGGGACGGACGATATGTACCGTCTCCGTTCCGTTGGAGGAAAATTCTGGTTAATTTTGATTAATTGTGCGTGTAAATTGTTCGCCTTTTACACGTAGCGTCGTGTCGCACGTCCGACGACGATGTCATAGCAACGGAGTTGTGAAACTATTATCGGGACAGTCGTTTTTACCCGGAAGTAAGCGGTCTCGTAGAAACCCGTTGTCGACTCGACATTTATGAAGCAGTTTTCTCGTAAATTAAGAGAGATTGAAACGCACAGTGATTATGGGAACATTGAAATAGTAGTAAGGCAGGGAACGCGTCTAGGTTTGAAGCGCAAAACGGCACTGGTGGGTAAAAAAATGTCCGAAATTCGAGAGATTCACTACGGGGCGCCGCCAAGCAAGGTCAGTAATTATATATTAATACTCATTCACACACGTTTGTTCACTATTCTGCAAGGAACCGCATACACTTATAAACAGGTAGCGTGATATTTAAAAAACTGAGCGCATAGTGACTTGGCTATCCTTATATATTAATACTCTAATTTTTGGACTTTGTTCGGCTATCTCCTCTTTAACCTGACTAGCTGGACGCCATCTGACTACAGCAGGTCGTTAGTGGCACTGTGTAGTTTTGCACGAATATGTTTTTCATGATCAAAATGGCCCTGGTGTTTGTTAATTAACGGTTTTATAACAAAAATAGCAGACAGCGGCCGGCATGACAGCGTCATGTGGAGTAGTGTGAGGTCATAAAGACGCCAAAGGCGTCACATGGGTTCAAATACTAGGGATTAAAACCATTTTACCAATTGGGCTATGTGTACATTAGGACCTTCAATCAAGACCAATTCTATGAATACACCACCTCTGTTATAAGATGATTTATAACAGTCCCAAGTCTTCATTAAAAAGGCCATTGCAAACGTCTCTAAAGAGACCACCCCTATATCAAACCACTTGACGCCAGTCCTTGGGCAGTCTTAATAGGGATGTTCTACTGATGTGTGTGAGAATATCTGTGCCATGGAGAGCATTATGTGTCCATCAGCATAGACACTAATTTTTCATCCCATGGTGTTTGCATAATAGATGCCAATTGTCAGTGATGACTTACACGAGATTGAGATATCCTCATACGAGGTTTAATTCGGAGTTAATCCAGATAGTTCTCCGTCTGTGCCAAGTATACTACATCAAAGCTCAGAAATCCATAGCTTGATCTCTTGCTCATTCCAAAAGATTCTATATTGTGGTATAAGAAACTTCCCTATCTCAATTTACCTTCAGTCTTAGTTTGTTTCAAAACACTCTTTCTCCACTGCATACTTGATACTTGGAAGGTGCGAAGTTGTCAGTGCAATGACGTGTGTCAATATTATTTATTATTCATTTGTATGTACTAAACTAACAAAAGTGGTCAGAGCCAACGTTACAAAGTATAACCCATGGCGACAATTTGCACAAGGGTGGGTGCTGGAGAAAAAGAGTGTGGTACTCATTTTATACACTTTACTCAATATATTCCTTTCCTAATTCCATGGAAGGCATGATACATAAACAATTACTTTTCCTACCTTAGCTGTGACTAAAATGACTCGGCTGACACCTAATTGTACACACTGTTCCTGTAGTCATGTTATAGTAATCGGGTGTATGGATGCTTGCAAGATTGATATAATGTATTACTATTATGGTTGGACGTAATTGGCAGAACCTAAGTATTAAAAGAACTTCACTATATATGTGTATTGTGTAAGTATCAAAATGTGTCGATATCAGGGCTATGCCAATGTGTATGTGGCTTCAAGCAGGATGAGAGGTTGGTAATGTTAGTACTATCAAGTCATGGGTGCTGTCAGGATGGGAAGCATGCAGGACCTGCCGTTCGGTGTCAGATTTGGGGCTAAGCTTTTTTAGGACAAGGGTGGGTGCTATTAGGACAATGGGTGGGAGTGGATGTTGCAGACCAGTGGTGAAGACCTGAACTACGTAACAAATTATTATCCGTTTGTGTACATAAGAACTATGTACATGTACTGTACATGTACATGTACATATGCGTATAAAAAGGGTAAAATTAAAAAAAAGACAAAATTTAGTCAGCTTCCCTCTTAAATGACATTCTGCTTGTGATTCTTCAGAGAAGGCTATAAGAATCATTGAGGAAGACGCTTGCATATCTAGCACACACCCCAATCGAATGTTTCAACTAGCTGATTGACCAATCAGAATTCTCCATTTGGGTGCTATAGGCACTGACCAATAGAATGCCTAATACACTAATTGTATGACATACATACATGGCCTAGACAAATAGATTTGTATGCTTTTAAGTTTAATTGGCCTATGGCAAAGATGAAGTGGACTGTCATAATTATCTGGTAATGATATATGTTGACATTTGATGCCCATCTTCGGTTTTCACGGCATGATCACTCAAACTGCCTTTACGTCAATGTTCATATCAACAAATCTATATACTGAAGCCTCTCTATTAATACCACTAGCGACCAGGCAGACATCCTGGTTCAAATAGATAACTAGTGATAAAGAAGCTGGTGCTACTCTCCTCCTGAAGAACTGGGGTTCTTGATATCTTAATTAGATGCATTAATCTTAACACGTGTTCATATATTCCTAATCTCCTGCAACACAGTACAATGAGGCATATTAACATTCGTGAATGGCAGACTGGGGCCTTAGTTCCAGTGGCTGTCAATATACGTGCTGTACTTTCATTTTTGTATGATTTTGGGGCAACTCCCATTACATGTCGTCTCTACAGGCATTTCTGTTGCCTTTCTGATATACAATGGAACCTCTCTTATGGAAGAAGTCACAAAAAAACTCATGGTCCCAGATTCTACACCATGCACATTTTTTAATAGATCCATGTCATGCACATGATCTACCCATGAACTTCTCGGGTTTCGTTGTGTCTGCAGAGTTTGCATGACCTATTTTTCACCCCACAATTTCCAAACAGAAGAATTCACACCTTAAGAGTTAATCGTCCATAAGCAGAGCCAGTCTCATGCCAAGTCTATATTTACATAGCATACATTACGGCAACACCCGTCCACAGTCTTTTCCACTATCGATCAATATAATAGCGAATATACCAAAACCCTGTGAAAATAAGGTTCTTCTGTGGGAAAGGGGAAACGCTGGATCTACCTATGAAATGAGCTTATCCAAATTGAATGAAATTGAATTAAATATGAAGATCACCTCCTCATAAGGAACACCTGTCTTACATGGATACTTTTGGGTTTCTGCTAAGAGTGGACCCAGTATAAAGGTTCCACAGTACGTACATACAAACCACTAAAATTAGAAAGATTATCTACATCACTGAATATATGAGTTAGCAAGATGGCCATATCATAAAAAAACCTCTTGTATCATCAATAATGTGTGGCTTTAATATTGTTATTCAATTATTATATTATCTACAAATCACAATCAAGTATGACAGACGCATAAAAGAAACAAATGGAAGTGTGCAGCTTGGTGTATTTCTCATAGAAAATATACATTGATTGAAGTTTCTTGCGTGTGACCCGAATTTTGGACACGGGCAAATCTGATTGGTGCCTTTATATATTAGACGCATTTGTTTGCGTTCACCAGATTAAAGAATTGGTGGACTGAATTGGATTATGTGGCAGACTGATCTGATTGTTTTAAGCTTTGTTGGATTGAATGGAAAGCAGTAGAGTCCTAGACTTAAGAACATTTGCAGAACATGTTAAAGCTGGTGTGTTCCCTTGGTCGAGTGGATAGGGAGTTGGACTCGTGACCTGAAGGTCGTGCGTCCGATTCCCGGTCGGGTCTGATTGTAAGTGTTGAACAAACTTACCTCAAACATGTTGCACTCTGCTTCGTGGTGCCTACACGTTAAGTAGGTACATGTCAGGCGAGTGAACGCAAATGTGAGTGATGTGCAATGGTGCTGTATGCTCCCGGGGAGTTGAGAAAGATAAAGTGTGATAAGGATGCCAATGACCTGGTATTGATTCAGCGTCTTCTAATCCTTCGGGGGGAAAAGACCATAAACCAGACATTTACAATTATTTACATTTAGTGTGACTTCTCTTTTATAATGCACAGTAAATGTTTGGGGATGAACATTCTTGACCGTCAGCGTGGGGCGTATGTAATCGTGAGAATTGACTAGAGTGGTCTCAAGGCAGAGGTTGTCTCTTCATGGAGGACCCCGGCGGTCTCTTTCTGGGGATTGAATTTGTCTGTTTATACAGGTGGCGCCACTAATACATGATGCAATACACCAGTTCTTGTCTGCTTTAAGATATCTTAGTAATTTTCTAGCGTTTTCAATACTGCGTTTTGACATTAAGTCCAGACAGTTGTGAGATAACAATATTCAGCCAATCGGAATCGAGTATATTAGTGAAAAATGGAATACCTGGGAGATTCCTGAAAACGTTGTTATAAATATGCGACGAACGCTGTTTCAGAACACCATCATGAAGCCTGGATTTGACCACCATACAAGCTACTTATAAACGTATAAAATTACATCTTCAGAACAAAATTGAAATATACTTTACATTACCTAGTGTGTAAATACATTTTGTGTGTGGTGCTAATTCATCATGAATATCTATATGACATGTCTTATTAAATCTATGACTAAAACCACTAGCATACAGAAAATAAATCCATGCATATAATATTCGCGTTGGTACCAACAACCTAAAAAATGAAAGCGAATGACGCAAGCAAATACTAAAAAAAACACCTTAAACGGAATGAGCAAGATTTAGAAATGAAAAGAATGACTTGAATCAAATATTAGTTTCGTAAACACAGAGAAGAGATTAGTGATTTTCTGACACCAGACGGCAAAGTGATAAAACTACGTTTCGTTTATTTGCAGATTCTTTACATTGTTCTATTAGTGATCGAAAAACTTTCTGAAAAAGGTCTTGTCCCCCTGCTGATGTGATGAAAAAAAAACTGATGTCCCATGACCTCTATTCATAAAAAAAAACGTCCCTCCCATGCGTGATTAATTTGTACCGATTCGTTTATTTGGTGGGGTGAAAAAAAGTACATGTCCCATGCCCAACGAGAATGAAAAATCATCCGGTCCCCCTACTTTGCACCCTAAAAAAAGTACCTGTCCCCTACCAAATGCACCGGCCCCCCTTCCTGGTAAATATTGCACCGTTCTATTAGATATCTTTCTTTAAGTACATCAAATAAAAATCTCTGTTGCCTGAAAACATTTGGTGGCTGTGTTTTCCCACAATCTATCACATGATCATCCCGTCAATACCAGCTCTGTAAACAGATTTTAACAAACAAAACGTAAAAAACAAAACAAAACATTTTGCTGTCCAAAACCTCCATAAAGAGACCACCTCTCTATTAAAAACCCCTGAAGCCATGAGTAGTTTTAATGGGAAGGTTTCACTTTATATTTGATGATCTGTTTATCATATACGTCTATATTTAATCACTTTGGGTTGTTTGTCTGCTGTAATTAGTTTGCGTTCAATTGACGTACTTCTTTTTGTGTATTGATACCTTTACAGAATACTTATATTACATTGTGAGAATCCACACAAAGACCCTCATTTCTAGTTATTATTCCCGCCATTTGAGACTCCAACATTAGAAGCAATTGTGTGTTCAGGATTTCTCCTTACCAGTTACTGAAGATCGCTATCGCAGTGGACACATTGCAATGAAATGAAAACATAATGCCCTTGTCCGACACTAGCAAATTTCAATCTCTGACAATTCACACTATAGGAGGATATGAGAATTTATCGAGGGAAGCTTATGGGTCTGTCCTTAAATCACCCGTCCGTGAAGAGACAGTGGGCCCGTTCACAACCTCTACAATGTCGATTTCCAATATCAGGAAAGTTTGAGCCTAGCCTGCAAGATTTGATCATTATCAGACTATGGATTTAGGACACGTTTGCATGGAAAGTTGCTGGGAGTCGTGCAATGCATGGAGTAGACTAGACCCTCAACATGGATCTTATGCTTAAGACTGATTTCAAACACTTCATTTAGAAAAAAAATCATTGTGATAAAAATGCCAAGTTACCTAACACATTGACAGTTGCCTTGCAAAATAATGACTTTGAATATCCTGTAAAAAGTGACTCCGGGTGGAACTTCTCAGGACGGCTTTATTTTATTTTGTAAAATATAAACACAACGGACGCGTGTTAGTTCCCGCGAAGGTCGGAGTTCATGTGAGCGTACGTCAAACGTAACGTGGCAATCCAGGCGTCGGGATAATAGTCTCTAATGTTTGAAGTGTACTTCTTTTGATTAGAAATTATTATCCCAGAATGTTTGAATGTCGTGAAGTGTATTTGCATGTTCTTTTCCAAATGGAGATTCTTGCAGCATATATTGCACCACTTCATACACCTAATCCCAGTTGCTACTATTCATGTGTAGATGCGTTGAAATGAAAGCAAGCCACAGAAATCGATTATGAAATTGCATTGGAAGTGAACAGCATTTATAATCTGCCGTCTTGAACAGTTGCTTCCTAATCACGTACGAGTGCGTGTTCTTTTCCAAATGGACATTCTTACAGATATATGTGTTAGATAATCACCTCGGGCCTGCGGCCTGGAGGGTCTTATTTAACAGAATGCAAAATCCAAGGTGATTATCTGACTTAATACAACTATAATACATAGTTCTAAAACACTCAACACACTGCGAGTTCTTGAGTAATTCATTGACCTAATTCACTAAAATGTCAATTGTATAATAATAATAATAATAATAATATATATATACACACACTATTGTATTATTCATGTGTAAATATAGAGGGGGATCACCATATATTGTAGCAATTCAATCATACTGCCATAGTAGTGCAAGGGGCATTTTTAAGACTTGCCAAACCAGCAATAATGAATAAAGGATCAACATACACTTTATTAGTCTTACTGAACAAAAACATACTGAATCTATGATACTTAAATATTACCAATTATTATAGTAAATTAGTCCGGTAGGGTGAAATTTGACACTTACAAGTGTAATCTTCTAAGTATGGAACATAAAAAATTACAAACAGTATCCCCAGTAACAAACTATTATCCCCACCTCTACACACATGGAAATATATGGTTTCCGGGATACTGTTTCTAATTATCAAATTTAAAAATTTGTTTAACCTTTCTAAGTACCCCATTGTCACCATGCCCCAATCTTAGTCTCCCGCCCCATCAAATACATCGCCCTGGGAAAGGAGATCCCCTTGTGTCTAAAGAGGGCATATATTTGATGGGGCGGGAGACTATGATTGGGGCATGGAGACAAAGACGGCCCGTAGCAGGGGATTGAAAAGTGTGTGTCCGTGTGTGTGGGTGCCGTTGGCGCATGGTTTAGCTAGAGAGGTCCGATTGATTTCCATTTGCTTTAATTTAGAATAAAGATGCAATATACAATCAAGTCATTTCTACAATGAGGTCTAAACGTGGTTACAATCAGTATTATACATTATACTACATTACATACTACTTTGCATAACACATGCATAAGTTATAGTCTGCAAATATTCTCTATCTCCCCCTAAGTCTTTTCAATGTTCATGGATAAAATTGTGGAAAGGCTGATTTAGTTGATATAGTAGAATAATTTTGGAATTTTAGATTGTATATTGTGCATTTTAAGAGCATTTTACACCAGACTTATAGACATTTTATGCACCCATATTTTAGAACATTTCCAAGTTTCCTGAACACATCACTTGGTGGATTGAAGCGCAAGCAAGTCTAGGGGCTTCCTCTTAAGAATAATTGAAAGTAGCTGTGCAAAATTTATCTTCGTTTTATTTGTTTTAACAGTTAAACACATTCAACGCTGAGAAATCCTATATATTAATACGCTAATTTTTGGACTTTGTTCGGCTATCTCCTCTTTAGCCTGACTAGCTGGACGCCATCTAACTAAAGGAGATCATTCATGGTATTGTGTAGTTTTGCACGAATATGTTTTTCATTGTCAAGATGGCCCTGATGGTTGTTAATTGGCGGTTTTATAACAAAAATAGCAGACAGCGGCAGCCATGACAGCGTCATGTGGAGTAGTGTGATGTCAAAAGACGCCAAGGGCGTCACATGGGTTCAAATACTCGGGATTACCACCACTTTGCTAATTGGGCTATATGTACATCAGAACCTTCAATCAAAACCTCTATAAATACACCACCTCTATTATAAGATGATTTATAACATTCCCAAGTCTTCATAAAAAATATAAACCACTTGACGCCAGTTCTTGGGCAGTCTTAATAGGGATGTTCTACTGAAGTGTGTGAGAATATCTTTGCCATGGAGAGCATTATGTTCCCATTGCCATAGACACTAATTTTTTTATCCCATAGCTTTTGCACATTAGATGCCAAGTACATTTTCAGTGATCAATGACTTACTTGAGAAGGTATACTTTTCCGTCTTCGTCAAGTATACCACATCCCAGCTCAGAAATCCATAGCTTGATTTGTTGCTTGATTTCTTGCTCATTGCAAAAGATTCTATATTGTGGTATAAGAACCTCCCTATCTCAATGTACCTTCAGTTTTAAAGGTTGTTCCAAAACACTCTTTCTCCATATCATATTTGATACTTGGAAGGTGCTAAGTTGTCAGTACAATGATGTGTGCCAATATTACTTATTATTTGTATGTACTAAATAACAGAGCCAACGTTACAAAGTATCACCCATGCCCACAATTTGCACAAGGGTGATTGCTGTAGAAAAATAGTGCTGTACTCATTTCATACACTTTACTCAATATATCCTTTTCCTATGTCCATGGATCGGTGGTGGTGCTGTCAGGACGTGGGTAAGTGTCGTCAGGACAAGGGTGCTTGACAATAAAATGCTGTAAAAACATATTTATACACTCACCAAATATTTTTTCTATGCCCATGGAGGGCATTGTGTTCCCATTTACTTGGACACTAGCATTTCCTCCCCTAGATTTTCATTTTACATGCCAAGTCAAAGGATTCCACCAATGATTTAATTGGGATCGTCTTTTACAATTATGTAACTGGAGTGATTCAATGTGATTCTCAGCATGCCTTTTTGACCACACGGGTATAAGCTAGTGGTATATGAACAGTGCACTTGGCTAACTGTACTTTGTATTACTTGTATTTATGTTTGGAAAGTAGACATAACGACTCTATAAGACGTAGCCGGCTGACACGCCCCATTCGATGACTATAGTTTTCTATTGTAGAAAATTAATTGATTCATCTTCATAAAATTGCATCAGCGGGGTCATTGGCATGTGCTATAGTTGCACGTTAAAATAGCCCTGCTCGGTACAATGTAGTTAGAATAAAATGCTACCACCATCAAGTACTAATTTTGTAGTTGATTGCCGTTCGAGCTATCTGTATCTGTATCTGTGTATGAACTATGAAAGTAGAGGTCAGTTCACCAGAGGTCAGTTCACACATATAGCCCCGGTTCCGACTGTCCAGAATGTTGAAGCTGAATCAACTGTCGCATTGCAGTAATACTAAGTATTCGTTGATTTCTGTTTGCACATTATCTCGTCACAGACATTTCACAGGAAGATCCAGATTTTCAGATGGGGTGTGGTGTGTGGGTAGGGAGTGGCACATTTCAGGGGTCTTATGGGATTCTTACGATATTTTTTTTGTGGGAAAATAGGGGGTGGTGGTGTCGTGCGAACCCTGGATCAGCCTTTGTGTTTTATGCAATACGTTGAATCATGCTCCCCCCTTAGATCCACGATCTACTACGGCACCGATAACATGAGATGAATATCTCATGGTCAGGCTAAGGATTCAATAAAAGAGTCGCTCCATGCAGTCGTCATTCAAGGATGCATACATCAATATATTACGTTGATTATTCATACATGTATGTATCACCATGACCCTGTGCACCAAACACCAAATGACACCAAGAAGGATATCGATTGATAACTCCAACAGCGGGTCCGTTATGATATTTATTTAATGTTTTTATATCATTTGATTCTTTACGAGAAACGTATGATATATCGCATTTGAACATCAAACCATCATAAAATAAACATATACTAATGAATAATTGAATTTATTTAACCTTTACTATTTCCCTATCTAGCTAACCAGACCGCTAAAAGCAGAATTAAGTCAAAATGCATTGTATATATTTGTCGATTACGCAATTATTGATACTGATTTCAAATTCCTTTATTTGTTCTGATTTCCCTATTTCTGGAGTACCATCATCGATGGTATGATTAGCAAATTAAACAGTAGCGCTATCTTGAGATGATAGAGTGATAGATTAATAATCCGATCATCGCTAAAGGAAAGAGCCCCAATACCGATCGATTCTTGATTTATTTATGCAGTATTTTACTGGGCGGATTCCACTACGCAGTCTAACTTTGAAACACAGAGCGATGCCGTATTTCCGGACTAACCACATTGTACAACACTAGTATAAATGAATATGCCAAAATAAGCTAACCATTTCTGAGAGACAATTCATACCAGCAAGTGGGGGCACTAAAACATTGAAGAGACAGCAATTGGGGGCACTAAAACATGGAAAGTGAAGACAGCAAGTGGGGGCACTAAAACATTGAAGAACAGCAAGTGGGGGCACTAAAACATGGAAGAACAGCAAGTGGGGGCACTAAAACATGGAAGGAACAGCAAGTGGGGGCACTAAAACATGGAAGAACAGCAAGTGGGGGCACTAAAACATGGAAGAACAGCAAGTGGGGGCACTAAAACTAAGTCGGGGCACCATGCAATTTGTTTAAGTGATGAATAGAACATAAAGTAGCTGACCCACATTTGTTTAAGGGCAACAAAATAATGGGATTTCAGGTTTAACCAATATTGGCCAAAAAAAATCGGTGGAGGGGGGGGGGGCACATGTCCCCCCTGCTTGCTACGGCCCTGCAAAGGGGTACATAGAAAGGTTAAGCGAATTTTTAAGTGTAAAGATTATAAATAGTATCCCGGATTAGAAACTATTTTCCCCGATCCTTTAGTCACATGTGAACAACACTGCATTAAAAATAGAAAATACCTGAATGAACAGGTATATTTGGAGGGACTATTTCTTGGGACTACTTTTTTTAATTAGAAATTATTATCCCCGATTTCGGGGAGAGTGAGGATATGGCCGCGGCCTACGCTCACACCATTTTAACGATGTCAACGCCTGCTCTTGTCACCATTTTAAGTATGTTTTATCAAGAATTGCTACGCATATTGTGAGTTTAAAAGGTGAACTTTAGTAGATGGTGTTGTAATGACCATCAACAATTCCACAGATTGAAACTGGCTAAAACTATGATGTAAATGAGACGTCTTCTTTATAACTAACCTTCTCCTGGGCTTTGGTTATCCCTAGCCACAACGTGCAAGTAAAGGCAGCAAGCAGTTGAGATGGTCAGTATCCCGGCCTTCTCATTGGGGACTCATGTACAAATACCAAGAATTTTCCAGATTCAAGATGCACCTGAGGTTTCTCACACTTGAAAATGTAAATGTGTAAGTGTGATAGTTACAAGCTTCATCCCTACCAGGCAGTCTCAGACGACTTAATATTCCCACTTGCAATTGTAAAAGCTCTAAATGTAAATGTATGAATTTACAGTCTTCACCACTGCTATGCCGTTTCAGGCGACCAGGGCATTGACATCATTGCCACCCTATGTCTTTCTCAACTCCCTGGGGACTTACGATACTTAACAATAGAATGACAATTAATAAAGAATAGCTTATACCCGTGTGGTCAAAAAGGCACGCTGAGAACCACATTGAATCACTCCGGTTACATAATCGTATAAGTAGATCCCAGCTAAATCAATCGTGATATCCATTGACTTGGCATGTAAACTGAAAATCTACGGGCGGAAATGTTAGTGTCCATGTAAATGGGAACACAATGATCTCCGGGGGCATAGAAAAATACATATCCGGTGAGTGTATAAATATGTTTTTACAGCATTTTATTTTCAAACACCCTTGTCCTGACGACACTTGCCCACGTCCTGACAGCACCACCACCCATCCTGAAAGCACCCTGACAGCATCCCCATACACACAACATCCAAGATCAAGCCAAGACATCATTTATTAAAAGGCAGTTTTTGACTATGTAAACATGGCATGGTGACCATCCTCTGTAATAGCCAGTGGAAATCAAAGTTATTGTGATTTTTCCTTAATATTGGCTATAAGTATTCTTATTTAGAGAGTACAAACTACAAACACCTAAATAATGTTAACACACTAACTACACAGCAAACATAAGCATCAAGTATGATTCATTGGCGGAGGTTTTCAGAACCATATAGCAACAGCCGGTGCTGAAAAGAAAGTCAAGACACCAACCATCGAAAAATAAAGGCCACTCCGCAATGCCCGCATTTTGACACATATATATCACATACATATTACGTAGTTCAGGTCTTCACCACTGGTCTACACCATCCACTCCCACCCATCGTCCTGATAGCACCCATGACTTGATAGCACACACCGGTACTAACATTACCAACCACATACACATTTGCATAGCCCACATACCGACACATTTTGATACTTACACAATACACATATATAGTCCTTTTAATACTTAGGTTCTGTCCATTACGTTAATAGTAATAAATTATATTAATCTTGCAAGCATCCATACTCCCGATTACTATAGCGTGACTACAGGAACAGTCACTCCATGTACATTTGTACATGTGTGTTTTATTTACAATTAGGTCTCAGCCACGTCATTTTGGTCACAGCTAAGGAAAGAAAAGTTAGTGTTTATGTATCATGCCTTCCATTGAATTAGGAAAGGAATATATTGAATAAAGTGTATAAAATGAGTACCGCACACTTTTTCTCCAGCACCCACCCTTGTGCAAATTGTGGGCATGGGTGATACTTTGTAACGTTGGCTCTGACCACTTTTGTTAGTACATACAAATGAATAATAAATAATATTGGCACACTTCATTGTACTGACAACATAGCACCTTCCCAGTATCAAGTATGATATGGAGAAAGTGTGTTTTGGAACAACCTTTAAGACTGAAGGCAAATTGAGATAGGGAAGTTCTTATGCCACAATATAGAATCTTTAGGAATGAGCAAGAAGTCAAGCAACAGATTAAGCTATGGATTTCTGAGCTTGGATGTAGTATACTTGGCGCAGTCTTAGAACTACCGGGATTAACTGGATATCTCAATCTCAAGTAAGTCATTGATCACTGACATTGCACTTGGCATCTAGTATGCAAAAGCTGTGGGATGAAAAATTAGCGTCTATGCTAATGGGAACATAATGCTCTCCATGGCACAGATATTCGCACACACATCAGTAGAACATCCCTATTAAGACTGCCCAATGACTGGCGTCAAGTGGTTTAATGTTGGGGTGTCTCTTTAGAGACGTTTCCAACGGTCTTTTTATGAAGACTTGGGACTGTTATAAATCATCTTATAATAGAGGTGGTGTATTTATAGAGGTGGTATTGATTGAAGGTTCTAATGTACACATAGCCCAATTGGCAAAGTGGTTTTAATCCCTAGTATTTGAACCCATGTGACGCCTTTGGCGTCTTTATGACACCACACTACTCCACATGATGCTGTCATGGCTGCCGCTGTCTGCTATTTTTGTCATAAAACCGTTAATTAACAACCACCAAGGCCATTTTGACCGTGAAAAACATATTCATGTAAAACTACACAGTACCATTAACGATCTCCTGTAGTTAAATGGCGTCCAGCTAGTAAGGTTAAAGAGGAGATAGCCGAACAAAGTCCAAAAATTAGCGTATTAATATATAGGATGCTGTTGACATAGAATTGCATTACAGATGATGACTTAAAAATGAAACAGAGAGATTCAATTGCTACCACCGCTGCTTCTGTGACCGAGTGGTTAGGGAGTTGGACTCGTGGCAAGAAGGTCGTGGGTTCGATTCCTGGTCGGGTCTGGTGGTGGGTGTTTAGCAAACTCATCCATAAAAGAGTCGCACACTGCTCTTTGGCAATTAGGTACAGGCCACTGGGATGAAAGAGTGAGTGGGTGATTGTGTGAGTGATTAGCATTGTGCGCTGAATGTGCTGCCGATGCAAGAATATGAGAAATAATCAGTTGATAATGAATAAGTGGGCAATGACCTGCTGTAAATTGTCGTGGGAGCAAAACCTGGATCAGGACTATAAACCACGACATTTAAATTTACATTTACCATTTGCGCAGGTGGTCGGCCCTGTGCTGCTGGGCCTGGACCTGGCCGTGCTGGCTGCTGGCCTGCTGTACTCCCGCCTCGTGCTCACCCCCCGCCTGGCTCTGGAGGAGGCGACGGCGCGGCAGGAGCGGGAGTGGCGCAGACGGGCCGAGGAAGAGGAGGAGAAGAAAGTGGCAGAGGTGGAGAGGACACAGGAGGACTTTGAGTGGCTCTTCCAGGCCAGAGGCAAAGGCTGGAGGGGTGAGGACAGCGAGGTGTGAGAAGGACGGGGTTGTGAATGACGGTAAGGATCCTGGTTTGTAGGAGACAAGCCTAGGTTTAGCTCTTGTATAGTTCATTAAACTGGTAGGGAGGTAGCTGAATTGGTCGGCATCCAGTTGTGTTTTGTGACAGAATTTGGTTTTATGCAGCAATACTTGTGTCAAGTAGATGTTGTTTTGTAGGTATACTAGCTGTTTACCCGGCGTTGCTCGGGTTGAAACAGATGAGATCCGGAACACAATCAACACATTAAATGCTCCTCCCTCCCCATCCTTCCTCCTGTCCCACATCCCTCGAACCAATTCTCGTCAGTATACAAGTCTTTGACAGATTAAATACACCTCCATCACCGTCC
The DNA here is from genome assembly GCA_019095985.1 of Streblospio benedicti. Classification (NCBI taxonomy): domain Eukaryota; kingdom Metazoa; phylum Annelida; class Polychaeta; order Spionida; family Spionidae; genus Streblospio; species Streblospio benedicti. The sequence continues at coordinate 17,904 of JAGTTF010000567.1, forward strand.
TCCCTTCGTCATATGTCACAGCCATTTACACACTAAATGTACTAAATATGGCAATGATTGATCCCTCTAATATCCCTCCCCCCAGCTACTGCTACCCATGGTAAACACGTGCGGAGAAGATTAAATGTCCCACTCAACCTTCCCTTCCTGCCACCGCCACCGCCACCCCTATTCTCTCCCCAACCTGCTCATCCCCATCCCCATCTAAACAGGTCCATGATTAATGCATTATGAAAATGGTACATAAGAAGCGTGAGATGGGAAGAGAGGTACTTTGTAGCTGCTGTCCTAACATAGAGAGGTACCTTTTATAGCTGCTGTCCTTTCATAGCTGCTGGGCATCACAAAATGCCATTTCATAGCTGCTGGACAGTGACAGTATTCATAGCTGCTAGGAAGGGTGAAAAAGGTGGGTCAAAGTTACAAATGTTCAAGAGGATAGAGATTTGTGAGATTGTGACTTTAGCTGCTGCACCAAGGAATGTAATTCACAATGTACGGCAGAACCTCCCAGCAGAGACCACCTCTGTAATAAGACCGTTTCGCAAGGCTCCAAACTTAATGAAATGACCACCGTGAACCTCCATAAAGAGACCACATCTCTATTGAGCCCACTTGAGGTTAGGGCATGGAGTTAATAGAGAATTCCTAGTTCTGGCATTAAAAAGAACCCTATATTCAACGCCATACTTAACCCTTATATTAATAAAGTCTGTGTTGATGAAAGCCTCTGTTTTTATCAACACGACCATACATTATGCCTGTCAAACGGCAGTACAACCTCTTTATTAAGACCACGTGAGACTGGCTTCAATTAGTGTCAATAGGAAGGTGGTCATTTTATGGAGGTTCATGATGGTATTCTTATAAAGGCTTACGAATTGGTCTTACTGTAGAGGTGGTCTTTTCATTAAGGTGTTCCTATTTAGCGGTTCTTTGAGGCACAAAAAGATCTTCTCATATGTGGACGAGTTACAATTAAATAGAACAGGAAATGCAGGGTTTGGGAAAGGGAGTACGACCAATGGCATGGGTTTATAGGCTCAAGGAATGCAATAATGAAAATGAACTTTTTCAGGTCAGGGAATCAGCCAGGGCAAGTCAGCTACTATTATAAAGTAAAACAGAAAACAACAACAACAAACTTGCATAAAGGGGAAAAGTCTCACCGTGATAGACAGAAGAGAAAAGGACGAATATGTGGCCTTCAAAGTGCAAACGAATTCGTGCAGAAACCACCAGCCTCGGTCGCTGCGCCTTGTGCTGCTGTGTGATGAAGGCTAAAGTACAGTGAAACTCACAACGTAATGCACATAATCTTCAATTTGATGGACACCTCAACTTTAGTTTTACCAAACGACCTCTCAAAAGTGACCGCCTCTCTAATGTGATATGCGAGTTCAACTTTTAAATGAGGTGGTCAACTTGGGAAGGTTTTCTCCTATCTCTGTGTGTAATGTACCGTGGTTAGAATTGTAGCAAAACATCCATGAAGCGATCCCCTCTGTAATAAGACCATTTTGTGCTGTTCCAAACCTCTATAAAGAGACCAACATGAACTTCCATAGGAAGACCACCTGTGAACATCTCTACCAAAATAGATAATGAAATTTACGTCACATGCAGTGGTTTGTGAAGTCGGATGGTTTATGGGGAATCTCACCCGCTTATCTTGACTCGCCTCTCTATCCCGCCCTCTCGCAAGGTGTGGTGTACGTTAAAAATTATACTCGGCTGATATCGGCGGGAAATCGAGAGATTAAATCTGGTCTTCTCATGCTGCCAATCTATAGACCGGTCATCGTCTGACCATTATAAGAATAGAATTAGATGTTCTGCCATTATGCAATGCCTTGCCGGCCCCCTGAAAACTTCTGTTGGAAACAGAGTGCTTACCCTAAACCACGGGTGCACTACCGATCACCCATTATCCCGCGTACCAACCGACCATTGTGCATTAAGCATTACATGTTAGACCTATCATAAGGTGTGCTAAACATTATGCAATTTGAAACTATAATATAGTTAGGTATCAACATTTACTTATAAGCCTGGCCATACATAAAATACTGGTATTAATAGATGTAATATAACAGGCTAGTCAAGCATGTGCCCTAATATGGTTTGAAAATTTCAACCAGAGAATAACATACGCATTCCATTACGGCTTTTCATTGTATCAGATTCACCAAGGGATGTATGGTTCTGTTTTTCCAAGCATATTACTATATCATATGTTATCTTGTTAATCCAGAATTAAAGCATTATCATTAGTCTAAATGCATTATCTTAATATTTTTATCAAAACATTATTATTAATCTAAATGTTTTTCTTAATATTTTGATACAGAAAATTAGATTTTGTGATATTTGCCTACACAAGTACCGCTGCCCACGTGTACTTAGAAATCTATAACAAACAATATCAAAACTTCCAAACTAGGTTAAGGAAATATTAAGCTTCCTTCCCAGACATGATAACTTGGATGACTATTATCACACAAGGGTAGTGGTAACACACAGAGGGTTCGCTGTCGGATGTTTTATAGACTCATCGAAAAATTTTGCCGGATATGTTATGTACTTCAATGTTTAAAGACAGTGCTGATGTTGCATGCTGCCATTTATTTGACACTTGCCCAGATATCATGTGAAATAGAACTATATCAAACCAAGGATAAAACCGAATCACTCCAATTTGACATTCAATGTGGATCAGCCTTAGATTCATTATTTTTTTCACTATTCATTATAATAAATAATGATAAAAAGTTTCATTGTCATTATAATTCTGGTAAATGTGTCTTGTTATATTAGCATTTTCACTGTCTCACATATTTCTACCAATCATACTTCTACCACAATACACATAGCTTAAGACAGAAGCATCCTCTAGACTATATTAAGTGACCCTGGTGGGACTCGAACTCACGACCCCAGGGTTGTGAGACCAGAATGATACCATCATCACAAGCAGCGATTTGTTAAAAGGTTACACAGCTGAACTGTTGTTTTTGTAATCCTCGGCTTACATACTTGGTCAGTTGTCATCTCAATCCGGAGGCTGTGGAATGCAGTAGTGTTTGTCATTTAAAAACTTCAACTTGAGCTGCGTCAGTAATGTAGAAATCGGTTCACAAGCCGCACACATTCGATTATGTCATCATTTATGAGAAAACTGTTTTGAAATGGTCAAAAAATAACTAGCACGATAAGTGGAACTGTTCTGTTTCCGGCCACTGTTTGCCCTTCACCTTGCAGTAACATATGCCGTTCCAAACTAGACGATAATTTTCGTGACCAGGATTGTAAGCTCACACTAACATGAGACTGCACACAAGATAGAGGAAACACTAAGCTTCAAAATGAGACCTAAAACATATTTCTAGATGCAGTATTAAGCGACAAATGTGACTTCTGAAAAACTTTTTTTTGGAGAAACAAATGGGGTCCTGCGTGGCGTTCGGACCAACAGACTTACGACATGTTCCACACTAAGAAATCACACCTCACGATCTCACAATCAAAACATATTAATAACTACGAGTATTCAGCCGATTGCATTGTGTTTTCAATGCATTTTTCCCCGTGTCCATTGTGTTTTCACGTGCCTGTCTACAGAATTCATTAATGTGTGTTTTATTTCATATTATTATCGTAAAATAGAGCAATACATCTACTGCAAAGGCGATAAAATGATATGTAATCAAATTATCATCATAGGAATATTGGTTTAAGATATATAACTTCACACCCCAGAGTGCTGTGTGAGTTCTTCTACAAGGTATTTCGTTACTATCTTCTATTATCGTCCACGCGCGCAATGCCACGGGTATTGTACATCACAGGTTGTGTTGATGACCCTCTTTGAGTGTGACAGACGAATCTGGACAGCGTTTTTCACATTTTCGTTTCAATCATACACAAAATAGTCTCCGAAGGAGACGGGCCAGCTAGCAGTTTTGTCACTTAAAAACTTCAACTTGAGCTGCGTCAGTAATGTAGAAATCGGTTCACACCCCGCACACATTCAATTATGTTATCATTTATGAAAAAACTGTTTTGAAATGGTCAAAAAATACCCACCACGATAAGTGGAAGGCTCCTGTTTCCGGGTGTGGTTAATAATTTCGAGGCAATCGTTTATTGACTGATACAACGTCAACATAAACAAAGAGATTGGTCAATCTAAATAAGGATGTATCAATTGTTTGGCGAAATAGCTTAAGATTAAAAAGAAAACGAAATAGATTTTGATTAAGATATGTTATGAAACGACAGAGCATTCCGTCCCGCTGAAAGAGGACGTTATGATTTGCTGTTGGAGATTTTGTGTTTTATTTCATATTATTATCGTAAAATAGAGCACTACATCTACTGCACAGGCGATAAAATGCTATGTAATCAAATTATCATCATAGGAATATTGGTTTACGATATATAACTTTACCCCACCCAAAGTGCTGTGTGAGTTCTTCTACAAGGTATTTCGTTATTGTCTTCTATTATCGTCCATGGGTACAATACCATGGGTGTTGTAGATCACTGCACACCCACTTCGTGCATTTTAATGTTTAACCAATCATAACACAGCTATTAATGAATCCCCAATAGTGTTTGATGTGTCAAAATAAAGCTACTTACTTATATTGTCGCATGATAAACACAATTGTTATGATTCATTAAAATTATATGATCTATGAAACAATTTGTTGCATGCACACCCAGTTCGTGTGTGGCGATAATAGGGGATTCGAACATGTTTATTTACATTAGATCTTACTACAAATTTTTATTTTTTTTACTTTGATACCGAGAAAGCAATAATTTTAAAGTAGTAATATTGTGTGGTAATTGTTTGGAGCCTAACAATTTTATTTAAATAACACACGAACTGGGTGTGCTGTGCTCTACATCACGGGTTGTGTTGATGACCTTATTTGAGTGAGACAGACTATTCTAGACAGCGTTTTTCACATTTTCATTTCCATCATACACAAAATAGGCTCTGAAGGAGCCGGGCAAGCTAGTGCTCTATAAATATGACTCTGTTCAAGATATCTATTACACTTCAAACTCTTAAGTAACTTAGGCAGATCCAGGGGTAGGGGGCGCAGGGTGGGCGCGCCCCCTTCCCCTTTTCCCACCAAAATACTTCATTTTCATAGGGTTTTTCATGAAATCCCGTAAGTGCGCCCCCTCTTTTCCTTAAGTGCGCCTCCCCTTTTCCGAAAACCTGGATCTGCCAATGAGTAATATTCCCGCTTGGATCGATTCACACCTTAAAGAAACGAAAGAATGATTCCTGTGAAATGGTATGCTGAATGGATTATATTGAAACATAAAAGAAGGAAGAATCCACTCTTGAAGCTCTGGATACTTTGTGAAAGACTGAAAACACCATGTGTATGTTTCCGCTTTTTTTACGTATATAAAGACGTCCTGTTATCATGTTATCTGGTGTTACTGCGTGTTACTGCATCAGTCTGTGTTCAGCAATCATACGGCATGGTGAGTTAGTGAGAACATATTACTTAAATATGAAAGAGGCTGCAATTGCTCCTGCTTTTTTTTTAAATAGTAAAAGAAATTAGTGTGCTGACGGCAAGTTATACTAACGATTACGCCCTTTCCAAGATGTGTCTTCATGAACGCATGTTTGCAATTTTGCTCCGATTTCGACAACTTTTTGATGCTCACTTTTTTTGTAAGAGCAAGTACAAATACATATGCCCGTATGCACTTTAGATATGAACTTTATAAGAAATAATGAAGCAACATGAGGAAAATGCAGATTTGTTGCATATAAAATTTTATCGACGTTAAATAGAAAGTTTGTAGCATATGAAGAAAATAGAAAAGTGTGATGCAGGATCGTTTTTGGAGCAACTCGTTGGAGGGTGATGGGGTGGGCGCCATTCTTAAATGAAGAGTTTATTCAGGAAATACTATAAGGGCATATACTGTAACTAGCCGAGGGATCAGGCGTAGAAAATTGAAAAGGGCAGCGAGGGCTAATAATAGTATGTGTGGGCAGTCTTCGCCTGCCACCATAAACCGTGTAGGATTTCTTATCTATTGAGGATTACGATCAGAAATTGTAATTATTTTCTTGCACACAGAGTATCTGTACATGCTATATGCCAACAGAGGGGCATGGATGTATCTTCTTCCACAAATGAAACCGTACAGCCTGAAAGACTTCGCTATTTCTCAGAGAAATCTGTTCTGACAACATTCGTGAATATGGAATATTTTCATGCAATTTGGAAGATGCTCCCCAACCACAGGAAAATTAGAAAATTAGACTTGATGCTTTTGTTTGTTTTTGACAGAATATTTCAATTGCTTTCCACAGACATCCACGTTCAATATGTGCCCATCAATGTGCTGGAGACTTGATTATGCCAAATATTTCACCGCCATCCCCCCACGCATCGAGTCTATAAATCAGAACATTTGACCCCTCATTT
>JAGTTF010000568.1:0-12769 GCA_019095985.1 Streblospio benedicti
GGGTTTAAAAATGTCAGTTCTGAAAACGAGCTTCTGCTGGGTGTTAATATCCCTGTAAATCATTTAAGTACCCATGTTTGGATGAGCTGGCACTCATCTCGTACATATTTATGAAGTTTTTCTGCTTTACCGGAAGGATCTTTTTTGAGCAATGCTGTAAATTTTGACTTTTGTCCAACGAATTGTAGAAAAGAACGAGATAATGCAGTCGCATCGATGAAATGTCAATCGTTCTTTTCCGTGATGAAATATATTTTTTAACTATCATAATCCAACTAGCGATACCGGGTGCTGGCATTTTTAGAATAGAACAGTAATGTTGGTGTAAGTAAAATTTGCTAAGTGTAAACAAATTACAATCCCTGGCCGGCCTGTCAACCCACCGTAGCAGTGACACTCAGCCCTGACTGCATCACGACCACCGTGGCCCGGCACCCACCACCGGTCGGCCTGTAGGTGTATTCCTCTGGTGACTATTGTTGGGTTTCCAGGAGTGACCCCCGTGCACCACGTACCTGGACCACCGCTTCGGTTCTGGGTAGACCAAGTGCTGAGGAACTCCAGTGGTCATTCTACAATGAACCCACGCACTGGAGACCCTAACAACATTTGTTACACACTCCCCCAGATTCCATGTGGATGGAACACTCTGCTTTTTAGAGAGTGAGACACTCGCATGGAAACTCCCCAACCCATATCCAAGTGTATCCAGGTGTCCGGGCACAGGTGGCTCCTGGCTGTTGGCGATTTCCAAACCGGACATCAGCGACAACAAAACATGCAGGTAAGTCTGCCAGTGGGCGCTCCACCCCTCCTGCCCTGAAGCACGTTCGGGAAGCTACGCCGCACCAGGTAAGCCTGAAAACATACAAACAAAACATGCAAACACCCTACCGCTCTCCCCCAAAAGTCAACCGCATTCATACTAGTGATGCGACGGCACACTTCTGTCATGTCGCTCAGCGCGACGGCCTTCGCTTCAACACTTTTCCATTCATTCACACACTTTGCCGCGGGGGGCGGCAGGGCACCTAAACACTCACAACAATCATCCTGTGCAACAAAAGGGGAATCTGAGGGATATAATCGCGTTCTACAAGTACAGAGCGACCGTGTAGAGTCAAATTAGAACGCGATGGGATAGGCCACTAATTCGTATTACTCTTGGACTGAAAAGCCGGGGATTCTTCAAAACTTTGCGTAGGCAACAACGCGCCGTTCTGTGAGTAATCACGATCCTTAAAGTGTGACGTCGCGTCCGGCGGCGCCACGGGGCGCGACCGACTTATCCAGCCGGCCGCTTTCCACACCAGCTACGCGATCCCACCCGTCGGGCCTCGCTGGGTAACTGGAGGGCATGGTGATCCATCTTTCAGGACCACCCTTGCAGGGCACACCCTGCGACTAGACCTAGTCCGTGGCGTTACCCCCTTTCGGAGGTGGCCCGCGGTGGCAGGTGACGGGCGCGGACTGCGGGAGTGATCACTCCCGGAGGTGGCGGCGGTTGGCGTCCTCGTCTTGGGTCTCGGTGGCGTCTGGGCAAGCAGTCGGTCCTCTTCCTCCTCGTCCATGGTTTCCTCTGCTGCTGTGGTCAATCCCAGACTGGGTTCACGGTGCTGGACTTGCGTGAATGCGGGCCCAGTGACACTTGAGGTCACTGTCGCGCTGGTCACGGCTGTCGCAGCAGTGGTGGTCGTCGCGGCTGCAGGCACTTGGCTCGTCGCACCGGCGGTGGCAGGGGGTAGGACACGCCTAACCCGCTGCTCCTGTCGATGGCATGGCTTCGTGGCTCCACGGTTGCTGCTGCGTCCGACATCTCTTGTAAAAGCGTGTTTCAACGCTTTACTCTCCCTGGCTAGCTGGGGCCGCTGCTCCACGTTCAGCTGTTCGAGCAAGCGAATTGCTCCTGCGCTGACACCACGTAGGGACACCGTGAGTTCCCGTGCGTTGTCTGCATTGCGGCCTTCGTACTTCTGCATGGTCGCTACGTCATGCTTCGGTCTGAGGCGTATTCGCGGGTTACTTCCAACTCACGTCGAACACCCTCCAGTTCCTTCTTCAGGACCGCCACCTGCGAGTCCCCGCTCGTGTCCATCTCGGCGACTTCCAACGAAGCGGACGACCGCGTGGGTAAGCGGCCCAACTCATCTGCCAAGGACTCCTGTGTTGGCGTGGAACTGGGTACCCATGGCGTAATCTCGCGCCCGTACCACTTGGGTGAACTGTTCCATCGCCTGGCGCGCAGGAGTAGATTGCGGGGAAGGCGTCGAACTTCGGGGTCTGACTTGGCGTAATCCTCCATCATCTTCCAAGCGTCGATGGTTTCTCGGCGTTGCTCACTCAAGGTCGCAGTAATGGCCTGGAATGCGCTCTGCATCTGCTGACTGCTGGCGGCCGGCCGGCCCTCCAGCGATCCCTCCGAAGTCCATAGAACTTCGCTCTGACAGGGAGTGGTCTTGACCTTCAGCTTCCCACCAGGCACCGAGTAGGTTGCATCCTTGCGGAGAACAGTCAGTTCTGCTCGCATGGTTTCCACTTCTTGGGTGAGCTTGGCTAAGTCGCGCTCAGCCACCTCCAGTTTGTCCTGCTGCTGTGTGCCCGTCGCGTTTAAGCGATGGGCGTCGCACTGCAGCCTGTCGCTCTCTTTCACCGCCTCGTCGCTCCTTGCGCCAAAGTCAAGACACTCGGCCTTATACTTTGCCGCACGAGCCTGCTCCTTGTCGCGGTCGCGACCAACAGTGACCTCCCACTTTCGTAGGCGGTCCTGTCTGCGCGACCCGTTTCTGTAGTTCCAGTTGCTGCTTCTTGAGTACAGCGAGAGCATCCTCGGCCCAGTAGCTCGGTCCTGCCACACTCGTTCGCTGTCCGTAGGTTGTCGATGAGCCTGGCAGTGCTGGTCTTCTGGCTCTTTCCTCCTCGACCTGGGCTACGCGAATCGGACCGGTCGCGCTTCTGACCGGTAGTGGGCGACTCACTGGTGGCTTGGTGTGGCGTGGCAGCGGCTTTCGTCGCCTCTTCCCACTGCTCCGTGTGACCTCGGCGGTTATCGCAGCTGCGATAGACCGCCCAACCTCCTTCATCGTCGCGGGACTAGTGTCGGCGCTCACGCTGCTCACAGGCGGCGTGGTGGCCGGACTAGGCGTTGAGGGCTCCGGGCTGCTATCTGACGTAGCTGTGCTGGTGACCGCCGGGGATTTGGACATCTTGAACTTGTTGGCAAGCATCTCCAACATCCCTGAGCGGCGGCGGCGGCACAGCAGTTGGCGGTCCCATCAGCGTAGGTTGTTTGGGGTTGGCGGGTCCACTCTTGCGAGCCAGACCCCCACCCGTGACCTTCCCTTTTGGTTTCTTGGAAGAATCCTTTGGCGTGTGTGTCACCGCCGCTCGGTATCCCTCCGTCTTTTTGGCAGGAGCCCCAGTGTACCCGGCAGATGGTTAGTCCACTTGACATAGTCAAGTTGACACGTGTTCACCCACCGCTGGTGTTCTGGACTCCATCCCTGCGCCTTGGCGTCGATCTTGGTGAGATGGTACCCCCCGACTACCCGACTCAGACTGTTGGAGAACCAACGGGTCGGCTGAGCAGACGAGGGATCCCTACAAGCTGGTTGTAGCTTTCCATCATCTCAAAGACCATCTTCTGGGCGATGGGGCGGAGATCCTTCAAGTCGAAGGCAAGGCCCGCTCGTCGCTGTTTCGCGTCTTCGGCGGAGGCGCTACCATCGATCTCCTGTTGCAGATCGCTCTGGATTTGTCGCACCTCCGCGCCGTGTTCCTCGACCAGGTGCTCCACCGCATCGGTTACGGATGGAAACACCGCTCTGTGGCATGTCGTACCAAGGGTTTCTATTGGCTTCTTGCTGCAACAAGGTGCGGAGAAACACTTGCCCGCTTTCAAATGAAAGTGGCACCAGTGCTCCACCACCCTTTCCAAATTCTTCCAGCCATGCTCCCGCGACGACTCTGTGCGCGATGAGCAGGCCAACACCGAGTCGATTTTGCTGCAATCTGTTGGGTCGCGATGCAGCAGTCCGACGTCTTTGTGGAAAAGTGCCTGGGGTTGCGGCAAAGCCCCCTTCTTGTGATCAAGAGCCTCCCACGGCTCGCATCCTTTCACAGGGCATCGCATTCCGGCCTCGAGGTAGGCAGTGAACAGGGCCTGAAATCCATCTTTCGTGACCCGATCACTCGGAAGCTGGGAGACCGGAACTTTGACTTCCGGCCATAGCTTGGGGAAACCAGTGTGGCCACTTTTCAGCACCACAGCTGCTACCCCACCCCACCGATTCTCTGGATTGAAATCAGGTGTCCGCCCATCGCGCGACCCCTGTCCCATCCACTCTGGTCGATCCAAAATGGGTCCGTAACCGACTCTGCTTGCCACCTCGTAAGGTGTGCTGGGGCAGGCCGGTCTCCGCATCTGCGCAGTACTTTATGCAGTCTGCGGGTTTCTCATGAAGTACTTCCCTCGGTATAACACGTCCTTCGTGTATGGATCCGAGAAGAAGCGTTGGATCGCCCGCGAGGCTGGGCTCTCGCTTGCTTGCGCGGCGGCGCCCGTCGCCTCTTTCCTCTGCCGTCACCAGATCGCTGTCGGGCACGCCCGTCGCGCATTTGGTGATCGCCCCCTCTGCGTCAGATTCCTCTGACTCACTGCTCGTCGCGCTGTCGCCTTTGTCCGATCCTTTGCAGGAATCGAGCGGCGACAATGACGACGTTTCCTCCGTGGGTTCGAGGGTTTGGGAACTGACTTGTCCAGACAAGTCCCCTTCCCCCCTACTTCCACCTCCATACCCTCGTGGGATGCCTCCTCCGCAACCTGTAAGTGCGAAATCGCATCCTCTGCTTCAGATAACAGGGAGGGCTGGTGCCCGTCCCCCTGGTCTCCTACTGTTGTTGTCGAGACGGTTGGTATTGCTACCACACCCGCCTCCTCACTCGTGGGGGCTGTATCGGCCATGACGGCTCCTACAGGCCCATATCCTCTTGGAAAGGAGAACTCCAATCCACTGCTGTAATCCGGAACTAAACTACAAAAAAAGAATCCGCTACAGGGGTACTAAACGCCAAAAATCGCCAACAACTGAAAATAAACTACACACCAGTAAAATACGTCTACTACGATTCAACTCTTAAACCAGTGTGATCCAAAAGTAGTACTTCAGTCACAAGCCCGCCAAAGTAGCTCCGGCGCATCAATGCATCCATCCAATCACCAGCCAGCATCCGATATTTTGACCCTTGCCCTCTACAGTATACCCGCCATCACGTGGCGCCTTGTTGACATAATCCAGTGCGATCGCCTAACCGGCGACAGGTATGTCGCACAGTGCGGCGATTTCTCTTTGTCCACATGGTGAAAGACTTCTGTTCGGTTAGCCGCGGCAGGCCGCCCACTGCGACCTTTAGCCTGCGACCAACACCTGGGGTTTCTACTGTTTGTTGAGCCGCCGCAGGCCGCCTACTGTGACCTTTAGCATGCGACCAACTCCTGGGGTTCCTCATGAAGCAGCGTTAAGCATATTGCAGCCGTCGCCCACTTCCACTGGTTGTCACGTGCTGTAATTGGCCTGGCCTCTCGCACTCTTTTCACTCCGCGACTCTCCTCTTTAGTGGAATGTCCGCTTACTCGCGCAAGGCTTTCAGCTCAACCCCACGGTGCCCCTGGCCAGAGCTATGTCGTCACCCTCCGTCAACCACAAGGACTCAATACGTTCGTTGGTGACCAGTGTAACGAATTCTCATCGTCCACGGCCCACGTCATCCTCATCCGCGGTGTCCGTGACCCATACTGCAATTCCGATGCAACTCACTGAATCAAAAAGGCTTGATTCTCATTACACCGACACTACAGCAGGGCTGTTCACGCCCACCTCCGACTCATCTGAACCAACTTCCCGCAGTTTCCTGTCTGTGGTGACAGAATAAACGACCGCCCTGACCGGTCATCGCTTCGCCACTAGATTGTCGCATACGGTCTCGTTCCCATCGAGCCGACTGGGCCATCGCGATTACACGCACGTCGCCCTTCGTTGTCTTGCGACAAGCACTAACGCTTCCCTGTGACCGCGTCGCTTCCACGGCCACTGATCCTCTCGCGATTATTTGGCAATAATCACCGCTCCCCTTTCTGCAGTTTAGCGCGACTCCACTTCCCTCTCCCCCAAGTTTCATAACAAAACCCACGGCATAGGAAGAGAACGAACTGGACATCGCTTAATTGTTCCACTCCATCATGAAACTTCCATCAAGTATACGGGGAGTAGCGCCATAAAACTGGCCACTTGCTCCCTAATCCTCCCGTTTAGTCAATCGCACTCCAATACTCTGCGAATCTCACCCTGCGACGGGTGAGCAAATTCGCAGAGTGCGAAAGTGTCCGCCACTGTCAGAATCTCCCCTCGCCCCGACTTGAAAGCCGGTTTGAGTCGATTCACATTCACCCATTTCTCGCACATTGGTCGTCGGCCTCTTTTGACTTTCTCGGTGGGGGCAGGCTCATGGAAAATCCGGATCTTGACCACATGATCACTGCCTATGGCGGTAATCTGATGCGGCCCGGTCCACGGTCCTATCTGGAGCTTATCCCGCCCGAGAGGTGGCGAATACATCAGCACCTGATCGCCAAGTTTATAGTCGCGCGCATTCGTCGACTTATTCTTCTGCGTCCGCTGAATTTCCACCGCTCTTCCTGTCACCTCTCGGACTGTCTCAGCCATCTGCATCGCCAGATTACGTTGATGGAACACGTAGGCTGAATAACACTGAGGCACTGCCCTATCATCACAACCGTACATCAAGTCAATTGGGAGTCGGGGGTCCGTGCATTGGCTGTAGAACAACCGTTGCGGCGTGAATCCAGTCCTTGCATGCGGGGTCGCATTGTAAGCCATAAATACATATGGCAGCAACTCGTCCCAATCCTCTCTATCGTGAGCACTCAGCGCTCTCAATATGGCTTTTATGGTCTTATTACTGCGCTCCACCATCCCGTTACTCCAGGGAGCATAGGCGGTGGTCCTTGTTTTATGGATTTTGAACATCCGGCACAGTTCCTTCATCAGTTGGTTGTCGAATTCCGTCCCTTGATCGCTGTGCAGTCGCTCCATCACGCCGTGCCGTGCGATGTACTCGCGAAAGAGCACATCCACCACAGCTTCCGCGGTTTTCTGCGTCAATGCGTACAATTCCATCCTTTTGGAGAAGTAATCCTGTATCACACAGATATACTTATGGCCGGTGGGTGTTTCAGGCAATGGCCCCTGGAGGTCAATGCCCACACGCTCGTGGGGGTAGCTCACATATTCGTGCTTCATCGGCGGCTTTCCCCCTCCAGCTCCAGTCTTGTTCTGCTGACATGTTAAACATGCCCGACACATCAGTCGCACCTCCTCCGTCATTCCGGGCCACACGAATCGTCGCCGCAAGATTTCATAAACACGTTCATAGCCGAGGTGACTCACGCTATTCACGTGAACGCATCGCCATATGCTCTCGCGCCATGCGACGGGCACTAGACGGACTTGCACGTGTTCCTCGGGTCGGCCCTTCATCCGGATCGTCTTGTCCATGGTCCAAACTCCGCTCGCAGACTTGTACAGACTGCTCCACCAGCGACAGTACACCTGTACTTCGGGACATTCTGCCTTCACTTCCTCTTCGTTTATCACCTCGCCCCATTGTTCCTTTAACACTGCGACACGTCGCAGACACTGGTCGCGCTGCTGTGCTTCGCACCAATCCGAGTCATCGAATCCCGCCAGCACTTTCACACAGCGCCTTTCCGCCTGAGGGATGGTGTGCTGTTCTTGTAGCTCATCCACCCCCTCAGCCTCCTCTTCCTCGTCACTTTCATCACCGGATTCTCCTATCACGAGCGGTTTCGGGGCCGGCTGCGCCCCGCGCCGCTTTTCTGCTAGTCGCTGGGAGCGACGAACTGCACTTCGCTCGCGTGCGACGAACAGCGGTGTCGCTTCTTTTTCATCTTGCATCTCGCAAGCAGTCAAATGCGTTCTGTTGGGCATCTCGTGGAGTCGTCTGGTCAGATACACATTGTAATCTATACCATCCACGAACTCTGGCTCCTCTCCATCTTCATCGTCAGAATCAACATCCCGCACCCCGAATTCCCACCGCCAATCCGGCAACGATTTCTCGTTGACGATCGTCGCGCTGAAAACCAGGTCTATCGCGGGTGTATCCTCATCAGAATCGTCGGATTCCTCGTCCCTGCATTTTTCCAGCTTTTGCTTGAAGAACACACAATCTGGACAGTCGCCCAGTTTGCATGACTTCCGTTTTTCAAAGCACTCCCGCGCTTCCGGGTCAGCCTCCCGCTTGCGCGACAGACCGTCGGCCACTTCTTGCAGTCTCCCCGGGACGTGGTGTATTTTCCAGGGCTTGTACCAGCCCATTTCCACAATCCACCGCATGTACATGTTGTCGGATTGATGGTATTTTTGTACCCACGTCAGCGCCGCATGGTCTGTCCAAATGACGACCATGGTCCCTCGCGTGATGTCCCGAAAGTAACGCATGAAGAAAACGACCGCATAGAACTCCCTCTTTGTCGCGCAGTACGCCTGTCGGCTTTTGCAAAGCGTTTTAGAGGCAAATCCCAGCGGTACGAATCCCCCATCCTGTTCCTGTTCCAGTGTTCCCCCGATGCCATACAAGCTCGCGTCCACCTTGAGGTGGAACTCCTTATCGGGGACGGGGTAATAAAGCAGAGGTAACTGCTCTATATACCACTTGATCTTCCTGAAAGCATGTAGCTGTTGCTCCTCCCAGTGGAATCTCGCTCCTTTCTTGGTCAGCCCTGTCAGTGGTTTCGCCAGTTCACTATAATTTGGCACGAAGCGCCGATAATACCCCGTGAACCCGAGGTATGTTCGCACTTCAGTCAGTGTCTTTGGAACATCCCAGTTATGCAAGGCTTGCGCACGGAGGTTCAACCGCTCAAATACCGCACGGAGGTTCAGTCTCGCGCGGGCGCGTTGCAGAGCCCGAAAGGCATCCTTGTCCAAGTTCCGCCCTGCATCCTCTGGATCCAAGAATGTCGTCTCGGGTACACGAGACACTCCACTCCACCATCGATATCAACGGATAGCACCATCTCCATTAGGCGGCAAAAAAAACTTCGCCCGTCTTCGGTACCAGTACCACTGGCGCACCCCATGCAGAGCCGAATCACTCCGTTGGCCACTCCGGAATTAGTTGCCGACTGGTCCACTCCATTCCGTGCCTGGTTCCTATGGCATTGGTATTCGCAACTTGCGTTGGAATCTGCCATATTCGCAGCACAGGAGGTGTTTCACCTCCGTCCAAAAGTTCTGTTGACGTCTTCCTTCCGGACGCTCTTCCTTCTCAGTTGCGAGTCCTGTGACTTTGGCCACTATCATTCCCTCTGGAATCTCTCGAAAATCCGTACTCTGGTTCTCCAGGGTGGGGGCAGAGATCCATCATCTCTCTCTAATCACCATCCGCTTCTTCGCTTCGCCAAGATTGACGGTGCCCTCCACTAGTACCTCCTGTCCCACCCTGTTGCAGTTCTTGATGTGACATGGTTTCCCGCTGTACCCCTCGCGGGCCTGGTTCTTTATGAGTCGTGCGTCCTTGCCAAGCACTACCAATACTTGGCTGAATGATGTCTGTTGGTTTTGGTCCGTCTTGGCCCGAACGGGCTTTGGTAGTACCGCGTCAAATAGGGATCCAGCATCGCACTTTCGATTTGAGTGGGCTCTCCTGTCGATCGCGCTTCCCGATGCACCCGCCATCGCTGTGAGGAACGTAGGATCGGAGCTGGGATCCCGCCGTTCATTTTTGATCACCCTAGTACTTGATGGGTCGAGTTTTGGGGGATCGACTGCCCTCTTGCTAGGGGAAAACGACGACGTCACGATGTCGTCCTGCTTCCCCGTCTTCGGCCTTCCCCGCTGGCGCTTCTTCATCTGTTGCGCCCGCTGGGTTAGCTCCGACTCGCTCTCTGATGCTAGATCGTCCAACGTCGCTTCCCGCGACGCATATCCGGGTATTTTGTCGCGCTGCCAGGCATCCAAAACCCTGCTGGTTCGTCGCCACATCTCGGCGTGTTGGCCGGGCTGAGTCTCCGCCAGGAGGCCTTTCAGAATCGCCGACCACTCGCGTCGTATTTCGATGGCGTGGGGAATCCCTTTTTCCACCAGTCCCTTATCCACGTCCGGCTTATTCAGTCGCAGGAGTTCAATCAGAACTCGCTCCACTGTGTCCAGCCGTAGTAGATATCCGGGTTTTCCAGCTGCCGCGCACCACTCCACCCTAAGCTCGGATCGCTCTCCCGGTTGTACACCACAAATGGCTCCCAGGAAGTAGATTCTCTCCGCCGACTCGCCCGTGATGACATCTCGGGCTTCCCACTGGCAGAGTGAGAACCACTGGTCCGCGTCTTCATAGGTCGCTAAGCCCCGCTGTCCGATCTTCTCTCTCGAGTCTTGACCGCTATTCCTCATTCCGTCGTGGACCTGGTTCGAATGTCGCCGGGTCTCCGGTTTCACCACGGGGGGAAGGGTAAACTCGTCTTCACCCCCTATTGCTCCTAAAGCATCCTGTTGTCCCGCCGCCCTTTCCTGCGAGAAGCTCGCGTCCCTGTTCACCGGCAGGTCGCTCTGTTGCGATTGTGCTGGCGAAGGATGGCGATCATCGTCGCCCTTCTCGGTCGCGCCCTCACTCCGTTGGTCCTGATGGTTTGTCGCGCTTTTCTTATTCACTGGCTCCAACTGTTGCTGAGGTAGGTTTCCCGCCTCAACTGGATCGTCGCCTCGCAGCTGTTCGCTCAATTTCAGTACTCCCGACCCGATGGATTGCGGCTGCTTGGTCACGCTCTGCGGCGTGCCAGCCCCCGCTGCAGGAACTTTATCCGCGGCGGCCCCGTCTGTCAGGTTTGAGGGTAAGGGTGGCAGAAACAGATGTCTCTGTCGCACCCCACCGGTCAACCCCTCCAACTCTAGGGTCACGTTGGATCTGCTTCGTGTCGTCATTCGAGCCAAAGCTCGTCGGTCCTCCTCGGTGCCCTCCGCACTGTAAAAGTCGCGCTCGGAAACCGATCTGGTCTTCCGCTCACCGCGAGGTCCGAACCCGGGGTACTGCTGTTTTCGCGCACATCACTGTCGCGGTATGGACTGCCGCCTTGCGCGAGATCCATTCCTACTTGTTGTGACTTTTCAGCCAACAACTCTTTCGCCAGTTGTCGCGACTTTTCAGCCAACAACTCTCTCTCCACTTGTCGCGACTTTTCAGCCAACGACACGGTTTCTCCTGTGGCACCAAATACCACTTGATTCATTAGTCGACGGGCCGACGACAGAATGCCCTCCCCTTCTTCAGGGGAGAACTGGTTGTCCGGGGACTCGGCCATCGTAGGATCTCCGGAAAAACACGGTCGAACGGTAGGTTTTTCAACCGAACCCGCCCTAGCGCATACTCACGTGAGATCCTGGTCACGGCACCAAACTGTAAACAAATTACAAACCCTGTGTGTCAACCCACCGTAGCGGTGACACTCAACGGGGTGCATGCATGCGGCCTCCCGGCCTGGCACACCCCAGCTGCGCCGCAGGCGTTCCTCTGCTGACTACTCCTCGTTGTGTATTCCTAGACCACACGTGCACCACGTACCTGGACCACCGGTCGGTCCTGGGTAGTGGGGTGTATTGCCCGGGTTTCACGAAAGGCCTCCACACGGGGAGGACTTCGCACCAGTGCTGACACGCTGAGCTACGGGCGTCCCCTTCGCTTCAACCACGGCAGACCAAGTCCACGACGGTGAGGGAGGAAGGCCACAGGCCAAACCTCGGTAAAGACAAATAGTAAAGGACCTGCTCCTTTTCAGGTAGCAGGTTGCCAGTCCTACGTGCTGCTGTACCAGCGTCTAAGAGAGAACTGCCGCTAATCGGCTTACAGCAGTATTCGGAAGTGAATACTGCTTCATAATCCCTAATAGTGGCCATAGTAAACAACAACTCTATCAAGGTGTGTGTAACTGGGAGATCACCTAGTCCAGTGCAACGTACTTCAGGGGTTACTATACTTTGTGGTCATTCTACAATGAACCCTCAAAATAAATAAATTTTGCTTGTCTTTCTCAATATAATCGTCTATATTGTCTGGAATTCCTTCCACCACTGTAACAATATTCGGATGTTCACTTTTAATTTGCTCTACTGCAGGATTGTACTGTCCGTAGAAAAATACAATATTGTCGAACTTAGTATCGATGAGTCTATCAGAATGTCGTAGTAATTGCAACACAAAATACGTTTTTCCCGAGTAAGGAGGTCCTGACACTAGCATACCAAATGAATTTTTTAATGCGTGCGTCAAAAACTTTGAACTCAGATGAAGCCATCTTTTTTTTCTATCCTTAAATTTTACCTACTCATCTCAAGATTATTTTTTCATGACACTTTTTGAAGTTTTTCTGCGTTGAAATTTTGCGTTCACCTTACGATGAAGAATGTGAGACTGTTGGCCTGACAACCACTGTTTAACATCTTTCAACTTTACTGTTTTGTCTCTAACTTTAGCCAGCCTTGTACAGCGAATTTGCTGAACCAAAACTTCGCAGGGTGAGACGGATCAAAATATATTTCGTTAAATACATCGTTCATTTTTTCCATCATTAAAAGTACAACACCTATCTCAAAAACAATTTTTTTTTTATTTTAGATGAGTTACACGTGAAGAACAAATAATGCGTGAGACAAAAAAGAAATGTTCTTTAAAGATGCTTGTT
>JAGTTF010000569.1:0-13320 GCA_019095985.1 Streblospio benedicti
TAACATCCATGCATATATGTGTACAAAGGTCTTCTATATGTCTTCTATGTCGTTAGTGATGCAACTGGTCTTCATGTTGTGAATAAATTGAACAAGCATTTTCAAAAAAATGATGAAGAATTAATACTCATACACAAATATGAACACATACATAATGTATTCAAGCATATTGAAAAGACGCTCCAGAAAGTGTAACTGGGAAGCTACTTCCTGACGAACCACTGCCTATTGACAATGTTTCCACCCCAACATTCTTCCTAAAGAGATAAATTAATGCGTTCCCACTATGGGAGAAGAGGATGATCCCATGCTCTCAGCCAGACCTCACTTTTGAACAATGCACCTCATAGACAGGTCCAGGTTTTCGGAAAAGGGGTGGGGTGGTGGTGGCGCACTTAAGGAAAAGAGGGGGCGCACTTGCGGGATTTCATGAAAAAACCCTATGAAAATGAAGTATTTTGGTGGGGAAAGGGGGGCTCGTGCCCCCTCCGCTCCCCCTGGATCTGTCTATGCACCTATATCTACAGAAGGATGGTTGATGAAAATTCTTTGGGCATCTTCCTAGGATCATCACAGCTGGCACACGGCACCGTGGTTCTCCACAACCTTCTGCTCGTCAGGTTGGCTTCTTGAGGACCGCTTGACCTCCCCCTGGGTGCACAACCAGATGCTGATGACCAAAATTGCAACATCATCGACGGTGCATGGAGAGAACATGCAAACCTGGTACCTATTGATGCACGTCGTTTCGTCCAATGAGACCTTGAAGCCAGAAAAAAGTCATGAGGCCATGCCGGGACAGAGCAATACTGTAGGAAATTCTTAATCTGCCCTCATTGTGGAGAATGAATTAGAAAGTCATTTTGGTTTGTGCTTACAAAAGTGCATTACTGCTTTTAATTTCATGGTATTGTGGCCCACAAATGCTTTTTGTAGTTTAAACATATAACATTGTCCAGTGCATGCTGTTTTTAGTGCACACTTTCATTTTAGTGCTCTACTTCACACAAAGGGAAGCTGTAAGTTCGGCAGCTTTCCCATGTAAATTAGGGCACTGAATAGATTTTATGTAATGAAAAGATAAAAGAAATTAATATTGTATCGTTGTATCGTTTTTTTTTTCTTTAAATCTAAATAAATTTGTACATACTATATTATTTTATGTTAGGTATGCAGCGAAAAATGAAGTCTGAGATGTGAAACAATCATATTCAGAGAGCATTTATACAAGTATGACCGCATGCAGCAGTTACATCACACTACTCGGAGACTGACTGTCCTTTCTACCTTTATATCCCATAAGCATTTGAAGGCCGTATTTTGTAATCAACCGTATGCTGTAGGAGAACGTTGTGCTTTTATTTCAAAAACATTATTGATGCTGATCATATATGATATACTTTGAATACATGCTCATTATTGAATTTAATTCATATCTTTATGCAGATTACTAAGGATAAAATGGAGTTGTCAGATAGAATCATGATGACCCCGGGATATGATTCTTAGGATGAATTACAACCCACAGCCATGGAGAGCTTGCAACCTCTCCGGTGCTAGTCTGACTACTGCATGACCATTGTTTTTACATTATGAAATATGTCAACTCGTTTAAATTCTCTAACTCACGTGTGACCCCCCATGCATTTTACACTATTGTCCATCGATCTCCTCCGCTCTACCCCCATACCATTTTCATGCTGTGGGATCAATATATCTGTGAATCCCAATAATTGTAGGAATTGACCACGAGATTGGAGTGTCGACAATCGACACGACAATCGAGTGGTCAATCACCATTCTATCATGACTAAAATCCATTTTATTTTAAAATAAATCATATTATAACATTCAACATTCAAGTCAATTTCGTTTGTTTTGAACGCGCGGAGACGTCAATTCCTACAGTTTTGAGTGCGCGGAGGCGTTAGTCTAAACTGTTGCTCTCCGCAACAACGAAATACGCCTTACTACGTCAGAGGCTGTATTGATATTGTGAGGAGTTTAGACTAACGCCGTGGGTTTTTTTGGGGAGCGTGTTTTCCATCGCAAAATTGAGCACGGAGATTGACCAATCAGCGTGGGTTATTGGCGGTGATTTTTGCATGGAATGATAGAATGTAAAATTCATTTCCTACATTCTCTCACACTTATTAGCTTGCAAATGCTTGTAAATCTTTTAAAATATTGGATAGTCATTTAGATTGATAACTATGGCTTGCTTAATTGTTTTAGGACCATGTATAAGGTATGTTGATGGGTGTACTTCTAATAAATGGGAAACTGTGTTCGTACTCATAGTATCGCCCACACATGAACACTTTATAAAAAGGGGAATGAATCTGTATTATCGCGTAGATTTATCAAGATCTCTTTCATTACTGTCACCCATAAATGGACTTGACGGCCCCATGGGCTTATTGCCAAAAAGCGGCACATTCTGATCCATTTGAAAATGAAAAACATTCTCACTTATTAACTTATAGTCACTTATTAACTTATATTCGAACGTCAATCCCATCTTCGATGTTAGGCCCTGTGGGCTTTAATGCACGAGGATACGGTAAAGACCTCCCAAAATTTCATCCTTATGTGGGATTTGAACCCACAATCTCTGGGTTGAGATGATAACTGACCTAGTAAGTAAGCTGGGGGTTACAGAGACGTACAGCTGTTCAGCCGTGTAACTTTTTATAGCTCGCTGCTTGGGATGGTGGTATCATTCTGGTCTCACAATCTTGGGGTCGTGAGTTTGAGTACCGCCCCGGCCACTTGATATAGTTAAGTGGTCCTTAAACATATAACATGACTGCCGCCGCCACATACCTCATTATATAAGTTAAAATAGTATATAACTGTATTGTTCCAAAGGTGAGGAGTATGTATCGAAGCTGCCCACCCTAAGAACTGAAATACCGCAAAAAGTGAGCCTTGTATTATGTGTGTTAGAATAACCTAACTGTTCCAAAGAAGAGTTGCTGTGACCATTGTCAAACCACCAAACTTTGAGACAAGGGGGTGCATGATTATTTAAGATTTTATGGAATATATTTAACCTAATTTGATTACCATCATATCAAAAGGGAGCCATCCCTCTTCTCTCAATCAGCAAAGCCAATACAAAGTGGACTATATTGTTGTTGTTGTTTTGAAGAATTTGGAGTTTTCCCTTTGTTGAATTATTTAAACAGGAGTACATTGTTGAACATGCATTGTCAAAGTGGCATTGAAGGAGAGCAGAAGCCAGACTTTTTTTAGTATGTTGAGAGAGATATTTATCCGTCCTATATAAAACATAATATGTTATCTTCTTTTTGTATGACATTACCTCCCATTATCTCTCATGACAAAATATTATCTACTTCACACTGCAAATACTGAACTGAATTCCGAGAGATTGATCTTTACATGACATTTTAAACTATTACAACTATTTCTTTTCAGAGCCACATAATTTAGATTCCATTTTACCAAATTGCAATGAAAGTTTGTTATCAACTAGTCCATTACTTAAAGATTCCAGCGTGGTACTCAATCTTTCCTAACAAATATTCTATTTTATTTGAGTGCATCATGCACACAATTTAATACAACCATTACAGTGTAAAATTTATAACGTTTAATACATCTCACAAATTATACCCACAAGTCCCTGTATCATATAATTCAATAGATAAGATTTATTCAGTAAATCATGTACACACAAAATACAAATATGATACAATATAATATAATATCTTGGATAACATATGAAATCTTACACAAAGTATTGCTTATTTACAATGTGGTGGTTTAAACGGCACAAAACTCAGTATAAATGAGAGAAAAAACATAGGAATGATCAAGCATAACATCAAATAACAAAATTTAATACAATCATCTAGAAAACATTGCCTCATTTTTTATATCTCGTCAGTTCTTCATTTCACATGCATTGGAAGTTTGAAAAACATCAATTTTGCGAAATTTCTTACAATACAAAAACGTTGACAATTAACAAATAAAGTTGTTCCCATTCTACCTGATCTGTAAGAGTTATTAACTTCATTCTTTATCTTTATAATAATTTTGCCCATAAAATATTCTTTTAATTCACTGTGACACCCATTTTAATGTATGTTAACTATTGTAGTAACAAGAGTCCATTCTCAATCAGTGCAGATGGTCACAGGTGATTCACACCTTCTAAAACACTAGGATTAGATAAATAATTCATTATACTCACCAACCTGCCGCCCCAAATATGACACTGTCATCTATTGTATTTGTATATAGGTTCATTCTCTTCCATTTTCTTCAATTTTCCAAAAAGATGTTTGCCTCTTAAAAATAATATTAGAATAAGTTAAAACGACAGATTAAAGAACATATTACAGATAGATTAAAATCAAATAATGAATACATTCAGTTTCTTCCATATTCTTCAATATGTTAGGAAACATTTCAATTTGAATTTTGAAATTGTAATGTTCACTAAAGGATTTAAATTCAACTGGAGTATTGTTCCAATTATTGTTTCTACGAGTTTTGCCTTATTCTACAATATTAATTAATTTATAAATTCAATCAACATCAGTTTCCTTTGGATTTAGGTCTCAGATTCCCTCAGCCAAACATGTTTTTTTGTATGTTTTTACTATATGAATTACATTGCAAATATAACATTACAATATACTACATTGTATTGTTCATCAACTACATTATACATCACATGACATTATTAATTTTCTAACTTTAAATGTTGACCTAATTACATTCAGCCAAACATGTTGTCTTCAGCAGAGTTGGGGCGACTAAATTTTTTTGGATTAAAACTAAACTAAACTAAATGACGATTTTCATGATTAAACTAAACTAAAGTGACTCTGGCAAATGTTATGATTAAACTAGACTAAACTAAATGATCGCTTGATTAACTAAAACTAAACTAAATTTTGCAAATGAAGGATGTACAGTATTTCAGAAAATTGACTAAATGTTTTCGATCTATCAATTTTCAAATGTATTTGTTAGTCCCAACTCTTAACAACAAGTGTGAACATTCAAATGGATACCAAATCAGGCGTTCCGCATTTTATATGATGGTAACATACAGATTAAACAAAAGACTTTGTTTCTGAAGTATAGTTTTAAATTTATCAAACAACATTTTATACACCATAGAATAGAAGAAAACAACACTGAAATTTCCTACTGTCTGAAGTAGGCAATATCTCTTTGATAACCAATACATCATAAATGAAAACACACAATCTACCATCCTTTTACTAAATCAAGAATGGTAAGCAATCTATTTAAAGGCAGAATCAAAGAAACTGCTAACTGTATGGTCAATAGAAACTAATTATCTTATCTTAACTAAAGCCATTGGAATTAAAGCTCACAGGAAATTGTCTTTTTTCTATAGCTGAACACAAAGAAAGCTTGCAAGCCATTAACCCAATTACATCATAGCGGTCACTTTTAGACAAATTTTCACTGATAAGCAAGCAGTTGACTATAAATTAAGCTCTCTGTAAAAGTTATATATGATAACACGTTTTGGCAGATTTTTTTTCAATCAAAACTAATCATGATTAAATTGGAAATTTATAATTAAACTAAACTAAACTAAACTGAAATTTTCTCAAGTTTGTTGATTAACTAAAACTAAACTAAATTACACCAATTCTGAATGATTAATCGTTTAAAACTAATCTCGCCCCAACTCTGGTCTTCAGCCTTTGTCAACATTTCCTTGAGTGCCCTTAGAGCGAGGATGTCCACCGCATCGCGAGGCTGGTGCTCGCTGACGTAGTTCTGCACGGGAAAGACGTTGCTCTCTCTCACACCTGAAGCAGAAATAAGTTATTATCAATAGCAACAACTTTTAGTGCTCCCTGTTTATAATTTCATACTGTTTCTGTTTTGTAAATTCCTCCTCTTTATCAGGAGAACCCTGGACACAGGGAGGTAGCAATCCGACCTCTATTTTGTCCACGAACCCTTCTTTTGGAAGTGCCTCCTTTCGAAGGTTCATTCGGAAAGCCCTGGACGCCCAGGTAGTTTGTTTGGCAGGTTAGGTAACCAACTGAGCCAAGGGTGTAATGGAGCTACTATATGTTTATTATTTGGATCTATTTATTTTATTGTTATTATCTATACAATTTGTTATATTGAAATTGATTTTTAATGTACAGTGTTATTATGAATAGTGAATAGATATCTGAATCTGAATTTGATATAGAGGATTTTTCCAATTCTACACTGGCAGCTAGTGACTGCTAGGACTCGAGCCCCGGACCACTACCACTTCATGCATTATCTAGTACATAACACTGTGTGTGTAGTGGTTTACACTTTCATATCATCAGTGTCTTTTCTAGAAGGCAGAACCACAATATCAAATTATGTCATGATTTCCATCGTAAACCATTGAGCACTTTTATGTTCGTCTTATAGATACAGTCAGAATGGCACTATCAGGATTCCATCTAATAAAAAAAATTGGGAAGATATGAGCAGAGAAATACTTACCCAGCTCGTTACTAACATAAGCCACGACGTCTCGCAGCTCGCTGCTGTAATACACCAGCTCAATGTTGTTTCCCACGTGCGGACAGACACGGTCCACGTGAGTGATCAGAACCACCACGGCGATATCTGAACACACATTGTTAGATCACTGCACACCCAGTTCGTGCCTTTTAATGTTTAAACAATCGTAACACAATAGTGTTTGATGTGTCAAAATAAAGCTACTTGCTTATATTGTCGCATGATAAATACAGTTGCTATGATTCATTAAAAATTATATGATCTATGGTGCAATTCGTTGCATGCACACCCAGTTCGTGCGTGGCGATAATCGGGGATTAGAACATGTTTATTTACATTAGATCTCAGTAGAAATTTTATTTTTTCCACTTTGGCACCGGGAAATCAATAATTTTTAAAGTAGTAATATTGTGTGCTAATTGTGTGGAGCATAACAATTTTATTCAAATAACACACGAACTGGGTGTGCAGATGTAGAGCAGTGCACACCCATCCCGTAGGTCACACCCATCCCGTATGTTTTTTTTTTAACATTTAGCATCCAAACAAGTACTAAATAATATTACTACATGTACTTTGAAGACAATAGTTTTCCCCGTGGCAAAGTGTAAAAAAGATTTTTTAGTAAGATCTAATGTAAATAAACATGTTCAAATCGCATATAATCGTCACCTACGGGATGTGTGCGCACACGTTATTTCATAGCAAAATGCATCATAGATCATGTAATTTTAATGAACCATAAAAATTGTGTTTATCTTACGAAAATGCATGTAAGTAGCTTCCCATTGACACCTTAAACGCTATTGTTGGTTCATTAAAAGCTGTGCTACGATGGTTTAAACAAAACAATATACGGGATGGGTGTGAGGTGCTTTAATCATTCAAATAGACATTCTTTCTTCTCTCTACCGACCACACATTCTACAACTATATTGAATAAGTTGAAGTCATTCTTTCATATGTAAAACTATATTAAGTCAACATGTGGACGTGCGTTAGACTGCTGTCACTGCCACTTGATGTTTTTTTAACAATAATGATGAAAAATTCAAATCTTTTGCATTGCAACATAATCTTGACATATCAATATTATATCTTATTATACCTATAGTTATCTATTCAAAACCTATATATTCTTGTATCATTATAAAAGGAGAAACAGTTTATATGAAAAGTTTGCAAACGTTCACAAGAATTCTAAATCACTTGGTTATCTTATAATCCAGAACTGGTATGTATCAATTATTCAAGAACAAAATTTGGATAAATTTAGAAAATTAATTTTGTAAAAAGACTGCAAGTATGTCACGCACACACGCATGCACGGACACACATCAACAAAATCAGAGGGGGTAAATATTGAATGTATATAATATGCATAATATGTCTCATCATGTTACCAAATGTAGTGTACAATCACACAAAAGCGTCTATCATTGCATTTCAGCAATATCTGAATAGAAAATAGGCCAAAATAATATAATCAAAGGACTGAGAGTCCTGAAAAGCCGAGCTTTAGAATGTTATGCGGCTGGGAGTGCATAGTAAAATTTTCTTCAAATGCAGTCAGTAGAAATATAAAACAGTTAGCAACACATTGTCTACCCCTAGATAGATGACTAAATACAAATTCATCCCCTTGATGATAGTCAGCACTGCATAACACTTTATAACCCATCCTATTTGTCTTTTTGTAGCTTATGGTGAGTCATAAGGCAAATACTAGTCTAGCACAATCATTTCATTTTCTCTAAAGATACTTCTTATCTGTGTACATAACTGTGTCAGGACATAATAAAGCAGAGTTCTTGTTGGTCTAAACTTGTAGTGGGACAATTGGCCCCTTTGTAAGGCAAATCAATGGGTCAATTCTGTACTTGATGGGCCAATATTTGTGCGGCAAATTTTGACCATGAACAGTTTCAATAAATAATATTTAAAAAATAACTCCAGTGCTCACTTTTATGCTGAGTAACCATGACTTATAGTGAAATAAAGTACAATGGTTTAAGTAATGTTTTTCATATTTTATTTATTCACACATCATAAGGCGGCAGTAATATTTTATCAGCATTTCCAAATCATTGATCTTAAATCAAGAACATTTGTTTCATTTTGAATAATATTTAACATGCATAGGCAGAAAAAATAACATCAACATGCATCACTTACTACAAATCTGTCTGCACATTGTAGAGTGGGTAAAACGATTATTTTGATAACTGTAAGTGCATTAATGGCGGTTTTACCCGCTGTTGCTAACGCTTTAAATAACACGGCGTATTAATTTTGATGGCTACGACGTTTCCCAGCTCATTAACATCGGCGATTGTCGGCCGCTTTCAGTTTCATTGATTAAATATTCAAATTGGGCACTAATTTCAGCGCGGATGTGCTTATAGTAAACGTAGTAGGCGGTGGAGAGGGAACACAATGGAACGCCTACGACGGCTATAAAGCTCGAGCTTCTGTGAAGCTCGGCTTTAAAAATCATAGACAAAAAAGTACATTAATATATAGGCAGACACACAATTCAATCATATATGCATGATCCTGGTCACTGCCACTTGATAAAAACAAATGGAAAAATGTCTTCAACCATGTCAATATAGTGGTAAGAATTAAAAAATAGAAGTGCGAAGAGTTGAGCACATTATAGGAAAAAACAGCATTAGTTTGTGTACTGGATACAAATATCACTGACAAACAAGACAATACGTGAATGGATATACAGATGGATACCAGTAATATAACAAGTCATTGCAATGTCTACCAGTAAAATTAATGAAAATGATATTATAATAACATAAAAGCATTTGTTGATGAATACTATGCAAAATTACCTTTACTTATGGCATGCTTAATTATGTCTTTTAATTCCTTTTTCATATCGCTTGAAATATCCTTTATAGTACTGCCATCAACCTAATGAACAATGGTAAATTTAAATTTAAATAAAAAAAACATGTCTGCGGCCAGATCAGAGAATGAGGAAGTGAGACATTTATTTGAAAAGGGTGATAACCATAAACATTTATATAATTCCTGGAGACAAGGTTTGCACGTACATAACGCGCCACTAGTGCCAGAACATGCCATTCATACCATGACGCACCACTAGTGCTATAACGTATTACTAGTGGTTAGAACACACAAATATATATCTATAGCTTTTCAATTGTTCTATTAACATATGCCCAATTCTCTCAAATATTCAGTATTTTTAGGAAACATATATGAATGTTAAATAATAATAGTAGTTCAGTGTCATTTCTTTATTCTACTATGAATTCATGAGCTTTGGCCAGGGAACTATTATGTAAACAAGCCAAACACGTGGTCACCCCTTGTTTTGCCATGACTAGTTCAACTTTGACCTGCCGAATGACCACCGTTAACATAATAGTTTTTATGCCCAGAACATAGTTCCAAAAAAATTTCATTTGTGAATAAAACATCAGTAGAAATACTCAACTTTCTTGTGCAGTTATTAAAATATGTGGTACAGGGCACCTACTTAACAAAAAACACCTCATAGTTCAGTACTTTATATGTGACGTCATCGATAACATATCATAGGGCCATAACGTACCACTAGCGCCATCACTTGAGGCTGGTTTTCCTTGGTCTGAAGCAGCACACTCGCAGGCAAAGGCTTGGACGTGCGGAACTGTAATTGTGAGAGTGATAGCAGTCAAGTACAAGAATCTTGCACTTTTTTGCATGTAATAGTTTGTTTGCGAACAGAATAATAAGGGGCGGGTAGGAAATGGTTTCACCATGTGCTATTTAATTTTGTGATTTTTGTGAATTGAATGACTATTTTGCAAATTGACTATTTGGGAATGAAATTGAAATATGGGGGGCTTTAAGGATCTCATGGGTTATATATGTGCAATCAATGGTGGATGTGCCAAAAACACATACAAAGGAAATATTGTGGTAAAAGATAGGCACGGGCAGCTTGCGGTGCATACATTTTTTTCTAATTGTAGTTTCTGTCTAAAGCCAGCAGGTGGCTACAAACAATTGCATTCTGGGGGAAAATAGACAAACAGTATCATTCTTTATCATTTCTTTCTGTCAAGCCGTAGCATCACAGAGCTTTGGTTGATTGAGACTGCACCACGTGGTTAAAAATTGTACTAGCTACTTTGAGACACCTTGTACGATCGTACTGAAATATTTCATTCAGACAGCGAAAAAGCTTCATACATATGCAAAACAGCCACTTGCTTGGCTTGTTTGTCTATCTATTTCCCATGATTCCTAGATATACGAAAACAAGTGTATGGATGTGCCTATGTGAAATGATACTACAGTTGGACCCTCACGGGGTGTTTCTCCGGCACGGCGCCTTCCAGCAACCTCTCCACGTCCTCGGCGTGGATCCCGGGACAGTGCAGCCCCATCGTGTCCAGCAGGGTGAAGTTGAGGACTTTGCCCTTGCGACCTCGGCTCTCTCGGATCGGGTACTTTCTCAGCTGCATACAGTACAAAACCTTGCTCTTAGAATTCGGTTGTGTGAGTAGGGAAAATTATCCCTATTGGTAAAGATATTTTGTGAAATCGTGTAGCAAATGGTACGATGAAGCAGTTTCCCCGAGGGCGGTGTTCGATTATATACCAAAGCGTTAATAGAATACAGTGGGACATTGTTCATCATGTCCTCTCAATCTATTATTTAGTGAGCTTGAATTGTGTTTGTTAATCAAATAATACAATTGTATACTGATTCTCTAGAAGAAACCCATCACTATTTTATAACCCTGTGAAAATAAAGCGCTTCGCTTTATGACACAGTGAGGAGAAACCACTTCATTTTATGACGATGTGAAAATAGACCACTTTAATTGATACCCCCTATTCCTGAGATCCCATAAGGTGCATGAAGAGACCGTTATCTTATGATCCAATGTAACTCGTGCTACCTTATGACCATTATGACCCCGTGATGAGACTCTCCTCTACCTCCTTAGTGATAACCTCCTGCTGTCCTGGCATTACTGGAGCCTTGTCAGTGATGGTGTTGAAGAATGCCGACTGCACCGTGTTGATGTAGCTGGATTTGCCCGCATTGTGGAGACCAAGGAGCAGGATGAAGACCATGCTGTCTCCTTCCTCCTCATCGGAGTCGTCGCTCATGGGAAAGTTGATCAAGAATTTCTTCAACTCTTCAAGTTCCTGAATATAAAAAAATGCTTGAGTATCATTGTTCTAATGTTTTTCTAGTTCCTAATAACCAATAGTGTCAATTCTTTATCAGTTTATTTGAAAAGGACAGTGGTCGAAATTGCTAAAAATTTGAGAAGTGTTTAGGGTTGTGTTTTTGAATTTAGTTGTAAAAAATAAAATAAAATCACATTAAATACACTTGAACTCACTAAACTCTAGCTAGCTTAACTTCTTTAGTAAAAACAAACTCTTAACTCTGTTGCCAAGGGTAAAAATCAGTCTCATTAAAAATGTTTGATAATCGTCCAATAGGCACGCATTAAATTCTTTTAATCTAAATTTCCATAAACAGCAAAGTTCCGATAACTCATATCAGCACCTTACTAGCTCACTTCAACTTCAAGTATAAAGCGGGTCTGCCCATATTAAATATTTTACTTTTATTGTGCACAGATGTGGGGTATGTATAATGAAGTAAATGTCAGAAAGCTACAAACAGCGTATAATCGAATATTAAAACACGTATGAATCTTAAGGTTCTTGAGAACATCCATGTGGTGCCCTCTAGTGGCAAGCACTGGCAAGCAATAAAACCACTGCCACACAGTGCTGCCACCTGTTAGCTTATTGATCATAACAGTGACATAATGCTGCCACCTGCTGGCTAAATATTGCATAAGTAGTAAAATTGACACAAATAATTTTTCTGTAATAAAATCTAGCCTGAAGGTGTGTGTTAATATTATTTTTTCCATTATTATAAATTATTATCTATCAGTGAGCAAAGTTTTGTGATGATTCACAAAGCTTTTTTTCACCAGAAACGCATCAATGGATAACACTTGGATTGACGCTCTTTGTTAGTAATTTTATTCTATAGCACTTTATTTATGCATTTAATAACTAGTTTTATTATCTTACTAAAGTCACTGATTCAATGTTCAAATAACCATAACCGATATTTATTCTGGCATTATAACAATATATTGTGTGTAAATCTAAGTGCATATACTTATTCACTGTAACATCACACGTCGAGGATATTAGATACCTTTCTTTAAATAATTATAATAATAATATCAATTTTTAGAATTGATGGAAAATTATAATCTAATTGATATTTTTAGGCTAATTAACCCTGATGTTAAACGATTTACAAGAAGAGAGATGAGTAGATGTGGGTTGGTGCAGTCTAGGCTTGATTACTGGTTAATATCTAATCATATATTATATGATTACAACAGACAAATTATTCTTCCTGGGATGAGATCAGATCACAGTATTGTTGAGCTAGAACTAAATATTCATAACACTCACCAAACAGGTCGAGGTTTCTTTAAATTTAATGCGGCGCTATTAAAGGACCAAGTTTATGTTAATGAAATTAAAAGAATTATACAAAATTTTAGCGAAATACATACGAATGAACAAAATTATGGCGTTAAATGGGACGCTTAAAAAGCCAAATAAAAGGGGTTTCAGTATTGCATATTCTTCTGCTAAAAAGGAAAAAAATACAAATGACAGAAATAGCCTTAAACAAAAATTG
This sequence comes from Streblospio benedicti, assembly GCA_019095985.1. NCBI lineage: Eukaryota > Metazoa > Annelida > Polychaeta > Spionida > Spionidae > Streblospio > Streblospio benedicti. The sequence goes on from JAGTTF010000569.1 coordinate 13,265, forward strand.
AAAGAACTAGAATGTATAATAGGTGATTCTAATTTTGAAGAATACAAACTATTAAA
>JAGTTF010000569.1:23049-33499 GCA_019095985.1 Streblospio benedicti
TTGTAGAAATGGACGATGAAATGAGCAATGGTGAAAGTATCTATATTGTTAATGTCTACTTGCCATATCGTGCAAAGGTTACTCATGATGATTACCTTTGTCAAACCAAAATGTATGTCTACTTTATATGTTTCATGTTTTTACTTAAATCGTGTTGAATTATTGGTTACCAAGAAACAAAAGTATATTAGTGTGATAATTACAGGTGATCAGGAAGATAACTGTGATAACTGTACATGTGATACAAACCGACAGATTAACTCTGTTTATTCTAATAAATGTCAATAATTTCAATAATGTCAATCTGAAACTTTTCAGTTTCTACTGTAGGCCTAATAGCTTTTGTTGTGCGCAGTTGTGGTGTATGTATAAAAAGGTAAATGTCAGAAAACTACAAACAGCGTATGATCGAATATCTAGAATACTTATGAATCTTAAATACAATGTCAGTATTTCAGCCAGACTTGGGGTCAATTACGATTTTCAATTACAATTACAAGTATAATTACAAATTTTATTTCAGTGTCAATTACAATTACAATTGCAATTACAAATTTTATTTCAGTGTCAATTACAATTGCAATTACAATTACGATTATGTTTGCTAATTATAATTACAATTATAATTACGATTTGAATTGTCAATTACAATTTCAAATACATTTTTTTTTTTCAAATGATGTGTGATATTTTATTATAATTTAAAATGCATTTCGTTATGCATATATATAATAATATCAATATCCCATATATTATTTCGATGGCAATGTTTATCCACACTAGAACATGAAAATCTGATTATCAGAAACCTGACATCTGCTTATATAGGAAAGCAATTGGCATGAAAGTTAACACAACACTTGTTAATTCCATACTTACATAATTACCCCTGTTATGGGAGGCCACAGATCAGAGGCAAGAAAGCCCTGTTATATTTGCAGAGAAGTACAAAACACTTGTAATTGCATGCTAGCCTGTGGTTAAGGAGTGTTTAAGGAAGGCCAACAAACAATAGGCAAGAAACAACTCCAGTGTACTTGACCACTTATTGTTTACAGAGCAGTTACAGTTAAGACATTCATGCAGGTGTTAGAAGTTGGAACACACATTGTGGTCATTGTTCTAATGTCTAACACTTGCAAACATTTAACAGAAACTATCAACTGGTCACTATTGTCTTTTAAAGACAACCTTGTTGAGATATTCAGGTAAATTTATGTTTGATATTACTGCTTTAATTCTGCATCTTTTAGTACAAGGTTTATGAATGCCAAATTATAAAGAAAAATATATTTAGATAAGAATTTCAAGTTTAACTTAAAGTCAAAGAAATTTCATAGTGACTTTACAAATGTTCATTCAGTGTGCACTGTATAAAGTGAACAAAACATTAAAGAAAGCTGACAATGCAAGTTACCTAACAGGCATTGTTCTTGGAGTGTTAACTTAACTTTGAACCAACTTTGTAAGCAAAGTGAGATGTGACCAGTACACAAATTAATCAATCTTGACAAAATCGAGTTTCAAAATCGAATACATGTTTCAACAACTTTACGGCAGATGTGAAATGGTCAATTTTACAATTATAATTATGGGGAAAGTGATATGGATTTCAGCACTATTTTTGTCTAAAAATATTGATACTTTTACTGTGATATGGAGGAAACTTATTGTTAGTTTTAGAAAAAGATTGTTGGAGTCAGAAAACAGTATTATAACTGGTATTGCACAATCTCTTATGTTTTTAGACTATATGTAGAAGATATGTAGAAGATATCCGAAATAAAATACTGTTATTATGTTATCTGTAAAAGTATTTTAGTTCTGACATTTACACCAGCACCTCCTTTCAAAATAACGCTGTAAAAGCCAACGTAGAACGTGGCGTCCAAATCCTAAAATTAATCTATAGCAACATGACTTGATACCCCTTGTATCATGTTTGTTCGCAGAGGGGTGATACCATATCCAGGTTACCAGGCAGTTATAGAGCATGATAACACCTTGTGTCAATGAATGAAAAATTAAAATACACTCACTTGTTTGTCAAACTGTTCCAATCCCCGTCTCCAGCTTGTGGCCAGGGGCGGCTTGGCTCTATGTAAATGTAAAAGTAAATGTGGTGGTTTATAGTCATGATCCAAGTCTTGCTCTCACGACTTTACAATTTACACTAGGTCATTGGCCCATTTAATGATTATCAATTGATCACTTCTCATATGCGTGCATCGGCAGCACATTCAGGAAACAATGCTGATCACTCACACACTCTTTCAACCCAATGACATGTGCATAATTAACGTGTAGGTGCCACGGAGCAGTGTGCAACTCCTTTAGGGATGAGTTTGCTCAACACCCACAACAAAGTGAGGGACGGGCAGCTAGAGGTCCCTTATTTCATTTATCATTATCAGGCAATGTTCTATACAAAAACAGTTAACAATCGTGTAAACAAGGAATGTCAGTAAACTAATTCACAAAGTGTGTTCATAGGTTCTTGCAGTGAATGAAGCGTTTACTACAGGTAGCATGCAAGCTGGAAACAGCAGAACGTTTACAAGCTGTGTGTCTGTGTGGGGGTGGCGGGGTGGGGGGGGGTGTGATTGGTAACAACAAACCGGGTAATGTGTTCACATAGAGTGGTATGGGGGTAGGGGGAGAAGGGAGGTGGACCTCTTGGCGTTTCAACACTTAACAGTGCTTACTTTAATTTTGCCATTGTCTTCTGCTGGTACTCCAGTGTCTCTTCAGCCAGAAGCACCAGGCATTTCAGAGTGTACAGTGCTAGAACGTCCACATCCACTTTCACCTGCATCTCTTTGAAGTAATTCTATTAACATACAAAAATGCATTTTAACGTTATAGTGGGTTCAAAAGTTGTGAATGATTGGTAAAATTGGGACATCCAAAATGAATATAATTAACCATTAATTGCAATTTCAGAATGCATTCCCCATGGAGTCACACTGAAGAGATATGGTGGATGCCATATGAAACGTCTATTTCATTGTACATATGTCGGTTTCTGGACTTTTTTCCGGTGTGACAGAATTGCCTGTGAACTTCTGGACGATTTCTGGACAAATTGCCGGTGGTTGGACGATTTGCAGGTGGGACGTTTTGCCGGTACTGTTGCAGCGTTTGAGCTTTTGATTGTTGATGCCTTTTTTAAAAACCCTTTCAACAACATTTATCAAATTTGAGCATGTGTTCATCATTACCAAGGACTCTTAAATGGCTACATACAAAATCTATATGGAAAGAAATAATTATTGTGTCACCATCCTGCATATATCACAGGGGGAAATTTATGTTTAAAACATTTTAAATGGATTAACTCATTGATTCTATGTGTTAGAAGAGGAATCAGCATTGACTTTTTAAGAGAGAACAATTGGATATACCTGTACTCCCTAAGACATTTTACCCTCAAAAATGGACATACACATCATGTGGAGCATTCCACAGTGATTCGGTCATTAATTTAGTCTATACAGTTTAATATGTAAATAATCGTGTACTTCTGTACAGAAAGTGCCAAATGGCTAATGAGTGATTAAAAGGGTTAACGCAATGTGTCTACGTCATCAATTCATCACCGGCAAACGTCCAAGCCACCAAAAGATGAACATAGAATTAAAATATAGACGTATTGCCGGTGAAAAATATATATACCGCAATTCTGTCACACCGGCAAAACGTCCAGACGCCCGTATATCCAGTTGTATAGACTAAATACATATATAAGTGTACATATATAAGTGTACATATATAAGTTAAGCTGGATGTCTAATCTTCACGATATTATCCCCACATATTTCCGGCTTATCATTCAACTCACAATATTACCAACAGATGTTTGAAGCGTGTCAAGCTTGAAAGAGATTTGTTTAAACCGTTGATTTTTAAAATAATGCATTTTACCAAACTAAGCAACTTTTGCATTGTCGACTTAATTTTTGGTTTGACAATGCCATTATGTAAAGTAGAAATTTTGAAACAATAATCCACCATAAATTTTACTCAAATAACCTTGGTAAAATAGCAATATTGAAAAAATAAATTTGAATTAATTTGTTTATGTGGAGACTTTTTTCTCAAATTTTAATTTATAGTTAATATTTGGTTGTATAGCTATAATAAAGCATTTATAAATCTTAAAATAGGTGTTCTTTATTTGTCACTTAAAAAAACATAGACATAATATCAAATTTGTAAAATTAGTCCTATATAATTGCCATGTGTACGAAATTTTGTAAGCAATCAAAATATCTGAAATTTATACAGTTTTGAGGATATCATTAATCATGGCCGCCAATATAGCTAAAGTCTGTCCAGAAATTATCATTTTCACTATTACTAATACAATGTAGTATCCAGCAATTATTTTCTGCATTTGTTTTTGTTATTTTCATGAATTTGTTTTGTCTGCTGCAATATACTGACATATAATACCAATTTTACTGCAGCGCATGGATTAATATTGATCACATGATATTGCAGTGGGATTATCATATTGCCTTTCCTGAATGTTTCGGTTGAGTGCGTTTGACTTGCTACTATGTACTGGGTGCAAATTTACCCCCCCCCCCCGTTTTTCCAAATCAACGAATTCCCTAGACTATACTTTTCAATTGTTATAGATCGTTTATGATCATGTTTCTAAGTCCTTTATAGGTATACAGTGTGTAGAAATTAAGTCCACCTTAATTTCGTTTATTTAATTCATAAATATACATAAATTTTAATTTAAATTACACGTTAAGGAGGCATTTTTGCTTACTTAACCTAATACTAACTAAAGACTGATGGCTTTGCCCATAAAGATTATACTTCTTCGCACTGTTTTGTACTGTGTATAACAAAAATAAATCATTTAATTGTTTGCACTAATTTGTTAAAACAGCACCATGTTTTTAAATTACACAATTAAAATGAATTGTTGTCTATGGTTCATTGAATTTCATTATCGTGAATTCCCCAAAATTCACATTTCTAATTAAAACTAATTTAAAAAGAACTTTTATTTTAATTCAATATTTAAAGACAGACACTCCGAAGTGACTTATTGTTCATTTTCCATTGAAACTGAATGATAAAAGAGTAAACATTACTAAAAATAACATGTAAGTATGTTTATCTAGATGAAATTTCAAATATAATTACATACACGACTGCACAATCTAAATGGGAACAAAAATTAAATTTGAATTTGGAATAGGAATATCACTGTAAAATTGCGTTAGAAACATGTTGTGAATCATATGTTCAATCATTTCAATATAAATTTTTCAATAGATTCTTTCCATGTAACTATTACCTATCAATAATTAAAAGCGACCAAAAGTCCACTTTGTGACAAATGTAACATAATTGACTGTTTAGAACACTATTTCTATTATTGTTCTGTTGTAAATGATTTTTGGATCTCTATATAAATAAACAAAAACAAACAAACAAACAAATAAATGAATAAATAAGTAATTACGTAAATACGTAAATAAGTAAATAAGCAAGTAAGTAAGTAAGTAAGTGAGTGAGTGAGTGAGTAAAAAATAAAAATAAATAAAAATAAATAGATAAATTGTAAATAAATAAAAAAGAAACAAACAAAATAAATAAATAAATAAATAAATAAATAGTATAAATCAATGGATGAAATCAATTTTAGAAACTACATTTGAACTAAATCTTGTAAATATACTTCTCGGCATACCAAACTTTGAAAACAAAAACCTAATTCATTTTTTAAATTGTTGTATACTGTACGGTAAACTGTTAATGTATATTTATGTATGAGAGATGATAATAAGATATACATTTTAGATTATATTGTATTCCTAAAGGAAAACATGCTAATAGAAAAACATATTAGTAACAGGTATAATGATACTATGATTTATTTTAAACTGCATTTGCCAATGTATTGTATCATATATATTGTATTGTATTACATATTACATCTCAATAATTGTTAATTTTATATTGATATGTGAAAGCTGAATAATAGAAAAAGAAAAAGAAAATTGAAGAAATAAGTATCTCAAGTAGTCACTGGTGTAGAAAATTAACTAAAATGTGGTAGTGCTTCTGAAATATTCCTTACTTGCCAAGGAATCATGAAAAATCATATTGAGAGTCATAACGTTGACATTTAGAAATCAGGTCATTGCTGCCCTTGCAAGAAAGTTGCAGTCATTGATTCTTAGTACTAGATGCATTTGATTCACTCATTTAATTTATAATTTTATCACATAAAACTGCTATAATTGATTTATTATAACAAGAACATTTTATTCTGTTGCACACACTACATTTCTTTTCAATATATAACTTAATGCCTCTGTCTTTTAATAATTTTATGGTACAAACAGTTAGCAGTCATTTTTGCTTAATGGTTTACCTTCATTGGAAAAATATGTCCTTCCACTATTCCAAAGACCTCTGCGCAGATTGAAACAAGGTCCCTGACGTCCGGGTCGTGGTGGACGCGAACCACAGAGTCCGCCATCTCAGGCGAATGCATGTCTATGTGTGTCACAATCAGAGCCACTTGAATGCCTGAAAAAGAACAGTAGTTCCATGTTCTTTATGATTTGTTTCTTCTAGATACCATATAAACTTGACATAAGCTACTACTTTCCAACTTTTGTCCATTGCCTTTGGCGATGATCCATATTACTGATGTCAGTTCATCATTCCATCTCTAAGTAAAGGATCGTAAGTGTCATACTCACACACACATTTGCTCTAACTGTTACATCGGCCCACTCTGAGTATCGAATGTCAAGCAAATTGACCTCTGAAATGTTTCGCCTGACAGTGGATTAACATAATTTATCAAAGAATGAACACTTCTCTCATCTGGGGTTTCTTCATTCATGATATAGACAAGTATTTAAAGATACCAACAGAAACCATTGGGATTCACATTTTGGCGAGACTTTCGCTCTTATCGCCAGAGCTTCTTCAGGCGGAATGACGGTCCTTAGTTGGTCATGTGATCACCATGGCGACGGCAGTCACATGACAGCAGTGGCAGGAAAACGGGGGGCACGTCATAGCTGGTGTCTCAGTTCATCTCGGGTCGCCGACACGGATTTCCATGGCTTCCCTGATCTTTCTACGGATTTCTAGGTCCCCACGTGCCACAATTTTGAAGTCTCTGGGGCTGATGGTATGGTCCGTGTCTCTAATATGATCACCTACAGCAGTGGGCAATCTCTTGGGGTTCAGGTGCTCTTTGATACGAGTACTTAACGTTCTTCCGGTCTCACCGACATAAGTGTACAGGCACTGTGGGTACTGTACTTCGTATATAATAGCACATTTCGGGTCATCCGGAGACTTGTCCTTTGGAGTGGGCAACATGGATTTAATGGTGTTGAAAGGTTTGTAGTTGGTGCTTACACTGTATTCACGGAAGACACGGTTCAGTTTTTCTGACAGCCCTCTCACATGCGACAAGAGCGAAAGTCTCACCAATCTTGGTATCTTTAAATTCTTGTCTATAACATATTTTATGTGACTTGTTTAAATACTGCAACCTGATTGGTTGAGCCCGCAACACTCATCTGATACTTAGCTGTGATTGGTCACTTGACCTCATTTATATTCATCACCGGCCTGTGATGATTGTAGATTAACAGCCTGTTATTGGTCAGAATTTTTAATGAGAATAGTTATGTGTCAGAGGTCTCTTGAGGACATCTGATACTCAGAGTGCACTGGCCTATCCAGGCCACAGCCCCCACTTTTGTGGAAAGCCTGGATCTGCCAGTGAAACTACCATTGCACATGACCTCTCTTTTTGGCTGCCTGGATCACCGTGTGGATTTTGCTTTTCATGCCATCATTCATGGTTGTCACGCTGGGAGCCTTTAACTGGAAGCAAATCACAAAGTATAGCTTTATTATCAGAAAAGCTTCTCTAACTCCTCCCATCAGGCTACGGTTTCAATGAAACTCGTGTTTAATGTTTATATATACTAGTTCACCACAATTTGGTATACATATATGCATTTATTATTTAAAAGAAAAGAAAATGTACCGGATGTAATTGAATATAGATTATCACATCATCGAGGATACAACGTTTTCCTTGTATATTATATAATTAAAACTAATTTAAATTAAAAGAAATGTGGACAAAATTTAGTAAACACAATATAATTGCAGCTTCTGTTTAATATCAAGAAATGGCTATCAAAAGTGAAACAAAAATTACACAAATTTGATAAGCATCGAATTTATGTAATTCTTGTTTCACTTTTGATAGCCATTGATTTCGTAAATAATCATATTGAGTGCATCTAAAACAAATATTCATTTTCAACTCAATTTAAGGATCAGAAACAACAAGTGTTACTTCACCACTGGCGGGGTCATTGGTTTTATTAGCATGCGCAGCATAAAAGACCCCGTTTAAAATAAATGTCTTAGATTTAATATAGACTGTAGTTGGATGTCATTCCTTACCACAATAGCAGCAACGTGCATTCTCTCCCTAATCGACGGGTTGGGAATATAGTCCGGGTGGTTGGCATCAATCGCCTGGTTGGGGTTGAACTGGAACATGTACGTGAACAATAGAGGTTGCATTCTATTAGTTTAGGATTGATTCATATATCTTGTATTATGCACGTTTGTTATTCCGGTGAATATCTGTGATGACTATCTTTTCACTATACACGGAACTAACGATAACGCTTGTAAAACGTACTGTCTATACAGTACTGTCAGTGTGTAAAAACAACAGTTATTTCCGTAAAATTATTTTTCGTTTCTGGAAGAAAACAGCAATACCGTTGATAGATCTTAAGGGTGTGTTAGGCTATTTACGCAGGTTAACAGGTATACGTATATTAGATCTAGTGTATTGTTGTGGAGATTCGCATGCTTTGATATGAAATTTAGTAAGGTTATAGTTGAGGTTTAACACACAAGGTTGGTATGGCACTGGCTTTGTTGGCTAGTCGCTAAGCGGCGCAGTCGACCCAGAGGTCCGGGGTTCAATCCCCACCCACGCCAAGTCAAAGACTGTATAAGTCAACTTGGTTCTGAATGTACTAAAAAGTACCATGCATGTTAAACTTCAACTATGACCTTACTAAATACGTATATTACTTTAGTAAATAATAAAAATATTTATGTCAGCTATTCCACAATGCATCATATTATATCATATCATGATCTATAGGTGTTAACTAATGTTAATACAACACAAAACACATATTTTGATATACTAAGTTTAAAAGGATACAATAAAATAAGCCATTTATTCAAAAAGCTAACTCAAGTATCTACAAACATGTATAAATGTTATAGGAATGTGCCATGGTAAAATCAAACAAAATTACAATATATAAAGATTACCAATGTTTGGCACAATCATTTTATGAGTGTGTGAATAATGACTTAAAATGGAAGCATTACCACTGTTGAAACAAAAAGTTATACATTACTGTTATTTTGTACAGGTGGATTTATTATGTGGTATAAAGCAGTGGGTCTCATGATTCAATTATTTTAATGTATTACCTGCTTTTCTTTCGAAACAAACTCTAAAATTCAAATTCTAATCGATTTTGAACTAAACAGGTTCCTTTTCAAAATGAAATAAACATCATATGACATATTAGCACATCAACAATATGTTTACTGATTGGATACCAAATTGGTTACTACCTATGTAAGTTTGTAAACTATAATAAACACTTTTTACCTAGTAAAATACTATTGGTAACATATATTAATTGCTTATGTATTCAAATATTATTCTATTTCTATGAATTTCTAAATATACATTTAATTTTAAATACATGTATATGTGATAAAAAAAGGCTTTACACAATGCATTACATGGAGCTATTGAAACGTTTGTAACTGCTTGTATGTAATGGTCCAATTTACTATTCATCAAAATGTCTGGCTTTTCTCTATCTATAAATAAATTATATATTATATATATATTGGTATCTAGTTCACATGGTATAGATTTGCAAAGACTAAGATGAGGTATATTTATAATTAGTTCACGAACGATTTTCGTATATATTCCCCACTTGATTACAAAGAGGAGCTATAAGCTTGATAGCCTCTTATGAATCCATACTTGACGTAGTTAAATTTTTTATAATCCTGCCAGCAGGCCAGCCAGCCAGCCAGTCAGTCAGTCAGTCAGTCAGTCAGTCAGTCAGTCAGTCAGTCAGTCAGTCAGTCAGTCAGTCAGTCAGTCAGTCAGTCAGTCAGTCAGTCAGTCAGTCAGGTCAATCAGTCAGTCAGTCATTTATTTCAGACAATAACAATAAAAATGGATAAATGAATCATACCTATAATGTCAGTCCATAAAAACTTAACATAATCATAAAAACTAAATAAATTTCAGATAGATTAAAAGAGAGGTAATTGTATCTTTGCATATTACCAAATGAAATGAGAATTTTCAGCA
>JAGTTF010000570.1:0-12807 GCA_019095985.1 Streblospio benedicti
TTTAAAAAGAATATTACGAATTTATATTTACCTGTCTCCTGTGAACAATTTATGGCCTATCATCACCAAACTTGTCATTTGGCATCAATATATAACCCTCCCAACCTTATTTCACATTTCGTCCCCTCGCGCCCGCGCCCACGTCCGTCCGCGTCTACATGCTTAAAAGCTTATAACTTGAACACCATGAGAGCTATTGCTTTGAAAAATTGTTCACTTAATATTGATGTAAAATTTTAAATTAATACATGTATTGTGCCCTTGATCGACAAAGGTGCCTTACCCTCACCAGCATCTCATACTTACCTTGTGCTTCTCTGTTTGTACCTGCCCATTAATGATGCAATTGGATCTTCCGATTGGACATGTTGTTGCATAAATCCTTGAAATGAACAAGTATTTGACTTACCTGCAATTCTTCCCTTTTGCTCGTCCCATTCCTCTTGTACACCAGATTTAGAGGAAGCAAGTGCATTTTTGTAAAGGAATTGCTAATATGTTTCCAATGTGATTTGGCGTGATCGCAAATCAAAACTTCCCGCTTGTTAAAACTGTAAATGTAATTCCACCCCTAAACTTCCAAGAGAATTCGATGAGGTCTATGGGGGTGTTGTCAAAACTACTTATAAAAATTTAAATTTGAGTAGTGTTTTATCCTTGAGATAGTTATGAAGTATTCCACTTATTCCACTTCTGTATTTGAAAGTCACCGTTTTTCATATGAATTCTGTTTCTACTTTTTCATTCATTAGATAGAAAACTTATATACATAATATAACTTTATGTATAAGTGTGTTCTAATTTTGCTATATATTTGCATAACAAAACAAAATAAAGAAAAACATCATCAAGATTTAATACTTTATGTTTAACTAATACTTTTACAGTAGTATTTATTTAACAAGATTCACGTTAATATAAGACTAACAAGGTCCCGCCTAGTATCGCCGCTAGCGAAATAAGGTTTCTTTATAGCCTTTTGTGTTTGGCAGAGCCGGCACACTTGATTTGTATCTCTGGATTAGAAAGGGTGTTACGTGTATGTCATGGATCACATGCAGCCTAGATGTACATGTATTACTATGTAGACCTCTCATCAACAAGCTTGAAATATTCTCTCAATACAGTACTCTGCCATGAAGGTGGTTTGATGTTGAAAAGTTTGGCTTTGCCAAATGTGCTGTGTACTTGTAATTTTGTTTACGTAAGTTTGCCGATAGGCGGTGCCACGACTCTGTACAGTGTATTCTATTCAAGTATGCAAATTGTATATTTTAACATCGAGTTGGGCATAAACTAGGTAGTTCCCGTCTAGTATCGTCGCTAGGGAAATTAGGCTCTGTCATAGGTCTTTTATTTGATTTTTCTACTTGTCAGTGTGTAAATGACCACGATGCCTTCTTTTTGCCAACTGGTATTTGATCACAAGACTGCCAGTCATTTGGCTGAAGTGACTAATTACTTTAACTTAGGCCATCCAAACTTGATCTTATGGATGACCACTTTTGGGGGCTAAAAAATATGCATAGGAGGGGTACAGATATTAAAAAAAGTTCAACTCTAAACCCAGCAGGGGGGAAATAAAATAAAAAATAAATATTTCACAAATATGCCATGGCAGGGGAATAAAAAAAAGTAAAAAAAAAAATCAGTTATCATATTTGCAGTACCAGTAGCATTGTTATGAGCCATTTTACCTCTAATATTTTTGTTTGTCAGTATGTCCGGCATGTGCAACAGTACTAATGCCCAATTCCCGCGCAAAGAGGATTTATCACTGATTATAAAACACTGACACCTATAAATAACGACGTAATTGATGAAAAATAGCAAGAAAACTTATCTAATCGTATTATATCCGCCATATTGTCTCACCTGTCAATTGATTTGATTTGATTTGATTTGGTACCGTCGCAACCTGAGCAGGCCGGGGCTAGGCGTTTATGCTTTTCCCCTACCTACCAGGATACACGAGCTGCCCCTCAATCACGGAATAAGCCGGCACCAGCCGAGTGGCGTATTCGAATTACTAAACCGCTGTGGCTTCTGCAGTTCTGTTACCAAAGTAATGCGCCACGCATTTCTTTTATTTGGCATATTCGGTTTTTGTACTCGTTTGCTGACTTCATTATAGCGGGCACAGGGGTGATTTTTTACAGGTAAGATGGCGGAAGTAATCGTCGGAACATGAAATATTAAAAAAATGTGACATTTGTGGTTGTAGATCGTCGGGGTATTTAAAAAAGAAGGAAGTATGTGATTTTATTTTATATCGGGGTGTTTTTTAGCACATCGTCGGAATCGTCATCCATAAGATCAAGTTATGATCGCCTTAGCCACGTTCGCATCAGATAGGATTGATGAAGAGAACACCTCATTTGACATAATGTTTCCCTTCGAAGTAAGTGACAACGTAGTCCATGAAACATTTTTTCTTCTGGTGAACACCCAAGTCGAACATATCAGCGGCTTGGTGTCCAACCAAGTGATTTGTGAACAAGTTATTAGGTGTCTGGACTTTTTAGGTGCAGAGCTACACCTTCGCATTCTATTTAATGTGACCTGCTCTAGGCAGTGGGAAAATTATCGTTCCATTTATAATGTCTGTATGGCAGTAAACGTACTTTTCAGTGCGCACGACAATACCTATCGACACTTTGAGCCCATGATGAGAGAGAAAATTGGCATTACTAACATGGCAAAGGTTTTCAGTTTGACACCTCGCTTGGCGAGAAAATACATCCGGTCTTGCATGAGAGCCCGGGATTTCAGGCAATACAGAGAGACCTTTGTGTGCCCTTTTGCAGCAAAAGGTTCCATCTTGATAGAGACGAAAGTAACATAGCAAGAGCAAATTGCTGTTACTCAGGCATACATACAGCTGAACAATGCCTAGTTCACATGGCATCACTTGCCAACTGTTATCATTGTCATTGTGGCTTAGACGGTGAGGGAAATCTCATATGGTCTGAAACGTTCTATGCTGAAGGTTACTTGATGTTAGTAAACTGTAAATAGAATTATAAAAAAACATACGCTCAGCGTTAACATTCATTTGAAAATATTTATATGTAATTAAAGAGTATAAGATGATAAACCAAAGCAATTATTTAACAGTCATGGTGCAAAATAACAGATGCAGACACCTTATGATGCAATTTTGGAGTTACAAATGTGCCAAGCGAAAGCAGTCATCTGACCGTAGTAAGCTTATTTATCACAACTTTGGCATATGATATTAACTAGTACAATTTTTTGCTTTTCAAGGTTAACAACAGGATAAAAAATATTTGGCACAATCTTTTAGAATTGGCACATCCTAAATACTGATGTGTGTGATTTCAGTGGATCCAGTTCTGTACTACATGTAGCCTCATCGGTCTTCTTGGGTGTTATACTTCGTTTTTGGCTACTTTATTTGGTGACTTTCTGATCTGGGCCTACATTACTAAGATTTGATACAATATCAAGTGTTGCAGTTTCAACTTTCTTTGCCCCTCCAACACTCTTCTTGCCACAGCCACCAAGATTGGTGGTGCCAAGACTGTTTACTTCCAAGTCCAGGGTTTAATGATACGTCAATATGTTGCGGTCGATGGGCTGATGTGGTCCAAAGTACTTATAAAAATTTAAAATTACAGCATTGATATAAATTATAATTTAAAACTATGATGCTATAGTATTATTCCTCTTTGAATTTTCTGCATTACCACAGCAGGTGGATGCGGTTTAATTCTTGTTGCAGTGGGGTTGGAGGATGCCGATATTGTATTTGTTTCGGTGATGGAAGTTGAATCAAAAGGAAGGAAGCCTTGCTCGCTTGTTAAAACCGTAAATGTAATTGCACCCCTAAACTTCCAAGAGAACTCGCTGAGGTCTGGGGGGGGGTGTTGTCAAAAGTACTTATAAAAATTTAAATTTACAGTATCAATATAAATTATATATTGAAACTGTCATACTATAATATTCCTCTATGAATTTCATCCGTTGTTGTTTTTGTGACACGAATAGGAACAAATATATTACCCACAGATGTGTCTGATGTGTGTGATTTCAGTGGATCCAGTTCTGTACTACATGTAGCCTCATGGGTCTTCTTGGGTGTTATACTTCGTTTTTGGCTACTTTTTTTGGTGACTTTCTGATCTGGGCCTACATTACTAAGATTTTTACACAATCAAGTGTTGCAGTTTCAACTTTCTTTGCCCCTCCAACACTCTTCTTGCCACAGCCACCAAGATTGGTGGTGCCAAGACTGTTTACTTCCCAAGACCAGGATTCAATGATAGGTCAATATGTTGCGGTCGATGTGCTGATGTGGTCCAAAGTACTTATAAAAATTTAAAATTACAGCATTGATATAAATTATAATTTAAAACTATGATGCTATAGTATTATTCCTCTTTGAATTTTCTGCATTACCACAGCAGGTGGATGCGGTTTAATTCTTGTTGCAGTGGGGTTGGAGGATGCCGATATTGTATTTGTTTCGGTGATGGAAGTTGAATCAAAAGGAAGGAAGCCTTTACAGACGGTTGGAGATGGCTCAAAATACGTGTTTTTAGGTGATGTCTGAAGACTGTTAAATTGAAATGTGGCATGTTTATACCAAAGCGAAGACCACGAGCAACGGCGAAAGGGAAGAAATTGAATTGGTAACATAGGAAACAAGGCGTGCGAAGATACTATGCCAGTTCTGTGATGCGGTTGCTTGCCAGGCTACTCATGGAATTGAGAAAACTTCAAGTTGATGAAGATGGGAAGGAGAACCTATGCTTTTATGATGCTCTGACAACTTCACAGTATACAAACTTTGTTGACGCTGTCTTTGAAGACGCTGTCTTTGAAGTGTGTGTGTTGAAATTAGAGGAAAGGTAAGAGACAGTGGCATTTTCAGCCTCCCTGTCCTTGAAATGCTAAATTTACTGCATTAGACCTTCTACACAGCTTGAGGGTACATGTAATTCTCTACGTTGTCGATTATGTTGCCATACCACAGCAGGTGGATGCGGTTTAATTCTTGTTGCAGTGGGGTTGGAGGATGCCGATATTGTATTTGTTTCGGTGATGGAAGTTGAATCAAAAGGAAGGAAGCCTTGCTCGCTTGTTAAAACCGTAAATGTAATTGCACCCCTAAACTTCCAAGAGAACTCGCTGAGGTCTGGGGGGGGGTGTTGTCAAAAGTACTTATAAAAATTTAAATTTACAGTATCAATATAAATTATATATTGAAACTGTCATACTATAATATTCCTCTATGAATTTCATCCGGTTGTCTTTTGTGACACGAATAGGAACAAATATATTACCCACAGATGTGTCTGATGTGTGTGATTTCAGTGGATCCAGTTCTGTACTACATGTAGCCTCATGGGTCTTCTTGGGTGTTATACTTCGTTTTTGGCTACTTTTTTTGGTGACTTTCTGATCTCTGCCTACATTACTAAGATTTGATACAATATCAAGTGTTGCAGTTTCAACTTTCTTTGCCCCTCCAACACTCTTCTTGCCACAGCCACCAAGATTGGTGGTGCCAAGACTGTTTACTTCCAAGTCCAGGGTTTAATGATACGTCGTCAATATGTTGCGGTCGATGGGCTGATGTGGTCCAAAGTACTTATAAAAATTTAAAATTACAGCATTGATATAATTAATTATAATTTAAAACTATGATGCTATAGTATTATTCCTCTTTGAATTTTCTGCATTACCACAGCAGGTGGATGCGGTTTAATTCTTGTTGCAGTGGGGTTGGAGGATGCCGATATTGTATTTGTTTCGGTGATGGAAGTTGAATCAAAAGGAAGGAAGCCTTGCTCGCTTGTTAAAACCGTAAATGTAATTGCACCCCTAAACTTCCAAGAGAACTCGCTGAGGTCTGGGGGGGGGTGTTGTCAAAAGTACTTATAAAAATTTAAATTTACAGTATCAATATAAATTATATATTGAAACTGTCATACTATAATATTCCTCTATGAATTTCATCCGGTTGTCTTTTGTGACACGAATAGGAACAAATATATTACCCACAGATGTGTCTGATGTGTGTGATTTCAGTGGATCCAGTTCTGTACTACATGTAGCCTCATGGGTCTTCTTGGGTGTTATACTTCGTTTTTGGCTACTTTTTTTGGTGACTTTCTGATCTCTGCCTACATTACTAAGATTTGATACAATATCAAGTGTTGCAGTTTCAACTTTCTTTGCCCCTCCAACACTCTTCTTGCCACAGCCACCAAGATTGGTGGTGCCAAGACTGTTTACTTCCCAGACCAGGATTCAGTGATAGGTCAATATGTTGCGGTCGATGGGCTGATGTGGTCCAAAGTACTTATAAAAATTTAAAATTACAGTATTGATATAAATTATAATTTAAAGCTATCATGCTATAGTATTATTCCTCTTTGAATTTTCCGATGCCTTGGTGAAGGAAGTCTACAAGATAATGAAGAACGATGAAATAAGTAGAATCGCTAAAAGTGACCCCCCCCTTATAGTACAGGCAGGAAACGGAGGTCTAGGGGGGGGGGGTGTTGTACCATCGGATTCTGAAGAACTCGCTGCACTAGCACTGGCAGTAAGGAAAACACTGTCATTAAAAAAAAAAAGGAGGAAAAAAGAACACAAGGCCTAATGCTGATTCAAGTAGCGAGGATGAAAAAAAAAGCATATCAGCGTAAAAAGACCATGTGTTGGAAAAAAATCTTGGAAAAAGGCCCCACGTACATTGAACGAAAATGAAGCCAAAAAGAAAAAAAAAGAACACCTCCAACCTCATGTGATAGTGATAGTGACTACGAGATGAGTAGTGAATCGAGTTTTGAAGTGAAATCGAGGCCTAAGCGTAAAAATAAGAAGTTACCCCGCAAGTCACATGAACTGGATGAAGATCCGATGCGGTCGATGGGCTGATGTGGTGCAAAGTACTTAGAAAAATTTAAAATTACAGCATTGATATAAATTATAATTTAAAACTATGATGCTATAGTATTATGCCTCTTTGAATTTTCTGCATTATCACTCCAGGTGGATGCGGTGTAAATCTTGTGGCAGATGGGTTTCTTTATAGCCTTTTGTGTTTGGCAGAGCCGGCACACTTGATTTGTATCTCTGGATTAGAGAGGGTGTTAAGTGTATGTCATGGATCACATGCAGCCTAGATGTACATGTACATTTTTCTGTGGGTGGGGAGAGGAAGTGGAGACTTTGAAGTTTTTGAGCGTCCTAACTATTTTAATTTAAAAGTGACAGTTCATAACCGTGTTGCTTCGATTTTACAGATATCGTCCCCGTGGCAAATCGTGTCAGCGAGGAAGATGTCAATGCCGATGAGTCACAGGTCCAAGTGCATGTATTACTATGTAGACCTCTCATCAACAAGCTTGAAAGATTCTCTCAATACAGTACTCTGACATGACGGTGGATTGATGTTGAAAAGTTTGGCTTTGCCAAATGTGCTGTGTACTTGTAATTTTGTTTACGTAAGTTTGCCGATAGGCGGTGCCACGACTCTGTACAGTGTATTCTATTCGAGTATCCAAATTGTATATTTTAACATCGAGTTGGGCATAAACTAGGTAGTTCCCGTCTAGTATCGTCGCTAGGGAAATTAGGCTCTGTCATAGGTCTTTTATTTGATTTTTCTACTTGTCAGTGTTGTAAATGACCACAATGCCTTCTTTTTGCCAACTGGTATTTGATCACAAGACTGCCAGTCATTTGGCTGAAGTGACTAATTACTTTAACTTAGCCACGTTCGCATCAGATAGGATTGATGAAGAGAACACCTCATTTGACATAATGTTTCCCTTCAAAGTAAGTGACAACGTAGTCCATGAAACATTTTTTTTCTTCTGGTGAACACCCAAGTCGAACATATCAGCGGCTTGGTGTCCAACCAAGTGATTTTGATCTCTGCCTACATTACTAAGATTTGATACAATATCAAGTGTTGCAGTTTCAACTTTCTTTGCCCCTCCAACACTCTTCTTGCCACAGCCACCAAGATTGGTGGTGCCAAGACTGTTAACTTCCCAGACCAGGATTCAATGATAGGTCAATATGTTGCGGTCGATGGGCTGATGTGGTCCAAAGTACTTATAGAAATTTAAAATTACAGCATTGATATAAATTATAATTAAAAAAAACTATCATGCTATAGTATTATGCCTCTTTGAATATTCTGCATCACCACGGCAGGTGGATGCGGTTTAATTCTTGTTGAGGTGGGGTTGGAGGATGCCGATATTGTATTTGTTTCGGTGATGGAAGTTGAATCAAAAGGAAGGAAGCCTTGCTCGCTTGTTAAAACCGTAAATGTAATTGCACCCCTAAACTTCCAAGAGAACTCGCTGAGGTCTGGGGGGGGTGTTGTCAAAAGTACTTATAAAAATTTAAATTTACAGTATCAATATAAATTATATTTTGAAACTGTCATACTATAATATTCCTCTATGAATTTCATCCGGTTGTCTTTTGTGACACGAAAAGGAAAAAATATATTACCCACAGATGTGTGTGATGTGTGTGATTTCAGTGGATCCAGTTCTGTACTACATGTAGCCTCATCGGTCTTCTTGGGTGTTATACTTCGTTTTTGGCTACTTTTTTTGGTGACTTTCTGATCTGGGGCTACATACTAAGATTTGATACAATATCAAGTGTTGCAGTTTCAACTTTCTTTGCCCCTCCTACACTCTTCTTGGCACAGCCACCAAGATTTTTTTTTAACAAAACAACTAACTTTATTGCAAAACATTTACTTACATAAAATATGATTTACAATACCAAGTTCTATCTTCAAATGAAGAAGACATATCACACATTTTCCTTCAACAACTTTGACACATCGAATCACCGATAGTGCATTTGCACAAGTTAAAAAAAACTGCTATTGTATTGAAGTTGCCATATTGAATATATTACACACTAGTTGCGAGTCATGCGCATATTCAAGAACGGCTGCTAAAACATAGACGTCACCAACATATATGAAATTTTAGTAATTGGATTCAAATCCTGTTTCTGTACATATAGTGGCATGCACCCAGATTGTATTTTGGCAATGTCATATTCATATATATACAGTATTGCATTTACATGAGCATTTTTTTTTTCTTCTTTCTGTCCATTGCTTTTCAAAGGCGAATCATTCTTAGATTCGGAAGATTTATATATATATTTACATTGTGCATCTCTCTACCCTGCCCACATCCACTGATTTTAATACCCACTTGGAAATATGAATGATGATCATTATCCATGTACGTGTATTCTATCTATCGAAAAAAAAACTCGCTTTCAAATGTTTTTTGGAAGTTATTGCCTTGTGATATGATACAATAATTCAGATTTTTTAATACACTGCTGAACAAACATATCAACAATACACAGTGTCATTTTAGTAAATGATTTACTCCATCTTTAGTAAACTGGAGAGCAAAATGCACCCATCTTTAGCTCTCACTCTATAATGGCTACCAGTCCATTAACTGTTGAACTTTAAATATTTGTCTGAAAAAATACAACTGAAAAATCAAAGAAAACCATAAACGCAAACGACTATACTACACAAATACATGGATGGATGCAGCCTAGATGTACATGTATTACTATGTATTCTCTCATCAACAGCTTGAAATATTCTCTCAATACAGTACTCTGCCATGAAGGTGGTTTCATGTTGAAAAGTTTGGCTTTGCCAAATGTGCTGTGTACTTGTAATTTTGTTTACGTAAGTTTGCCGATAGGCGGTGCCATGACTCTGTACAGTGTATTCTATTCGAGTATCCAATTTGTATATTTTAACATCGAGTTGGGCATAAACTAGGTAGTTCCCCGTCTAGTATCGTCGCTAGGGAAATTAGGCTCTGTCATAGGTATTTTATTTGATTTTTCTACTTGTCAGTGTTGTAAATGACCACGATGCCTTCCTTTTGCCAACTGGTATTTGATCACCACACTGCCAGTAAGTTGGCTGAAGTGACTAATTACTTTAACTTAGCCACGTTCGCATCAGATAGGATTGATGAAGAGAACACCTCATTTGACATAATGTTTCCCTTCGAAGTAAGTGACAACGTAGTCCATGAAACATTTTCTGTTCTGGTGAACACCCAAGTCGAACATATCAGCGGCTTGGTGTCCAACCAAGTGATTTGTGAACAAGTTATTAGGTGTCTGGACTTTTTAGGTGCAGAGCTACACCTTCGCATTCTATTTAATGTGAGCTGCTCTAGGGAGTGGGAAAATTATCGTTCCATTTATAATGTCTGTATGGCAGTAAACGTACTTTTCAGTGCGCAAGACAATACCTATCGACACTTTGAGTCCTTGATGAGAGAGAAAATTGGCATTACTGAAATGGCAAAAGTTTTCAGTTTGACACCTCGCTTGGCGAGAAAATACATTCGGTCTTGCATGAGAGCCCGTAATTTCAGGCAATACAGAGAGACCTTTGTGTGCCCCTTTTGCAAAAAAAAAAAAAGGTTACATTTTGATCGAGACGAAAGTAACATAGCAAGAGCAAATTGCTGTTACTCAGGCATACATACAGCGGAACAATGCCTAGTTCGTTTGGCATCACTTACCAACTGTTATCATTGTCATTGTGGCTTAGACGGTGAGGGAAATCTCATATGGTCTGAAACGTTCTATGCTGAAGGTTCCCGGTTTGAGATAAGACGCAAGAGAGGCATTGGTCCGTATGTTCAATTGCCTAAGTTGAACCTACCACTGGAACAGTTACGAATATCGGCTCCAAGATTCAAAACCGCCAGAGTTAGCTTTGACCGGTTTAGCTTCAAGTAGTTTTTTTGGTTTTTTTTTTTCTTTTTAGTTCCTATTTATTACACTGTTGAGTAATATTTTCATAATTCATGTTAATGTCGATTCATGGGTCACTGATTATGATTCTGTAATTCTGCAATTCGTTTTTAATTCTAAGAATTAGGCGAAATTCGGTGTCCTTTCTACGCAATCAGTAGTGTATATACAGTAACATGTATTTACTTCAGTTAATTGTCATATATTATGATGCTTATCCAACAGAAATTCTAAATTAACCTACTAGGTGAATGGGCCGTGAATAGTCAGGATTTGGTCTGCTATTCCACACATACACTAACATATTGATACCAAAAAGACAGGTTTTGTGATATCTGAAAAAAAGGAGAAAAAATGTTCACAGGACCCAGTTAAACACTGTAAAGGCAATTACCTAATACTTATAATGACACAAATGTATGATATTACCCCTTTACTATATGTAATGTTATATATGTCAATGACTTTACTTAGAAACATTTAGGCATTGATATGTAACAGTGACAGTACTCTGCCACCAAGGTGGTTTGATCTTGAATCGTTTGGGTTTTATACCTGTGGTGTACACTTTATTTTTATTTCTAACGTATGTTTGCCTATTGGACCTGCCAAGACTGTGTACAGTGTATTTTATTTGAGTAACCCCATTTGATATTTTCACATCGACATAGGTCCCACCTAGTATTGTCACTAGGGAAATAAGTGTGTTTGATACCTTTTTGTGTTTGGCAGAGCCGGCACGCTTTATCTGTATCTCTGGTTTAGAATGTGTGTTACATGTATTGCCAAAGTTGAACCTACCATTGCAAGAGTTAAAAATACGGGGGCCAAGATTCAGACCGCCATAGTTAGCGTTGACCCTCAGACACCGCAAGATCATGAATCAATTTCTGTCTCATGAGGGGATGTGTTTTTTGCTTTTGTTTTTTTTCCATTTTAGTTCCTATTTGTTTATTACTCGTAGAGGGAGAGTACTTTATTTTCATATTTCATGTCAAAGTTGATGCATGTGTTTTTATAAAGTTTATTATCACATGTCAACAAATTGCCTTCTGAAATGTTTTGAATGATAGTGATTTATAAGAATTTATGTTCATCCTCTTTAAAGTTTGTTATTTTAATCAAAACCAATTACATATTAACAGTGGCTATGCTAGTTAAAAATATTTGGGTGATTAGATGTAAACTGATGGAGATTTACTGTTGCTGGAGTAATTAAAATTAGTTTGAGATTAAAAAGCCAGTGATTGGTCACATTATTCAATGTCAAAAAAACGATTTCAGAGGTCAATTTGATTTTATTGCAAGTATATATTTGAGAAAGTATGATGGACAAATCTTAATTCATATTCCAAAAAATATATTTATACAATGTAAATATATATTTCACTTGAAGTATATGTTGGTGCTTAAATTTTTTAAATATTTCATATCCAGGTATTTATGGAAATTGTCATTTTTATATTTTTCAGATTGGAGTATATATTAAAATTGTCAGTGTTAGATTTCTCATATATGTAAAATTATAACTGTTAAGTTGAATCTCAGATGTTTATTAAAAAATAAAATCTATAAATTGTGTTTTTACTGTTTTAATTATTAACAACACTCTAAACCATAACCGTCAAGAACCACCAGCATTCACCATGGAAATATTTCAACAATACAAAACACGATTAAGGTAGACACATTACTGGAAAATATTTTATCTGATTGAAAAAGAACAATTGAACATTAAAGGGAACCTGACAATCTTACAAAAGGTTTTATTTTTTTCTCAATAATGAATCAATCACACTGTATTTTAGTATTCTACAACATGAATATGGGTGCATGAATAATCACTAATATCATTTGAAATTTCTTTTATCATTTTTCAGATATTGGACATAAAACAAGGAATCATCTCGTTAAAAAAATCAATAAAAATTTTCAAATGAGTTCCATACAAAATCGACTTATGAAATTTTATGAGCATAAAAA
>JAGTTF010000572.1:0-12797 GCA_019095985.1 Streblospio benedicti
TTCCCATACAAACTCATCAAAGTATTGTTTATGGATTTATAATAATGTTGGAATAACAGGGATCAGGTTTGAATTTTTTTTCATGTGGGATAAAAATCCCAACTAACTAAAGACAGTGGGATTTTTTTCCCAGAGAGTGGGAATTGTTTGCTTTAGTTTCCGCTATTTGGTATATATGATATGTAATAAAAAAAATATATGACACCATAAATGAACCTAATTATTTACTTCACATTTGATATTCCTTTAAGACTTGGTAGGATATTAACAACTAGTACGTAGCAGAAAGTCATCCCAATCAATAGATCACATTGACACTTGATTCTCGGAGCAAAACAAACACAGAAAATCCACACAAAAAACGAAATTACCAGCCATTTTTGGGCATGAGGAGGTTGTCATCTCTTTCTGTATGAGGATAAGACAATCCCCAATCCCTATATATTATTCTCGAACATTAACCACAGTACCAACCTATATTTCACAGGAATATAAACTAAATCTGCCCTCAGATTACAGTCATCAGATAAGCAGTCATCTTACTTACCTGACAATCACTCATGGCAGAGTCATAGAAAATTGAGACAAGCATCTGTAGCCTTTATCAGTGAGTATGCATGTCCCCGGAAGACACGTGGGATTGGGCATTGTGGCTGCTTGTTTTGAAAATGCATCGTGGATAGACAGACAGTGCAAACACGTGCTTTTTTGAGGTCAAGCTTACATACTGGCAGTTTCTACTGCCCTTTGAAGCTTGCTAAGTGATGTCAGCCAATGAGACACTAATTACTGTCCAGGTGTAAAAACACTTGTGTCTTGGAGTCTTCAAGTATTAGGGATTGAATATGCTACTGATATGCTAATGAGGTAGACTAAGCTAGCTGTGGGATTTTTTTAGCCCACAGGGTTTGTTTCATTGCGATTTTGATGACAGGAGTGCGCGCTAAAATCGCAAATGCGCGGTCCAACCTGATCCCTGGAATAATATCTTCACGTATGGTAGTTACTGGCAAATATTTGATTACAGGGTTTTCATTATCATTGGTTATTTTAGCATATATTGTTATTCGTAACTTTTTTCATACTAGTCACCCGAACATGATTTGCTTTTAGTTAAGATGTTAAGTCATCAAAAGAATATATTCTTTATCGTTGATTATTGCACAGTTTATTAAAAAGAATGATAAAACAGTTTTTAAGTTCTTATTGAGTATGTTATTCAAAATAGTCTGAGAATCACCAGAACACAAATTTAAGTTAGTTGAAAAAAAAGCTTTGTATAAACATGTACAAGCCCCTGATGACCACAAGGCCCATAAACCATGGCAAAATGAATGCTGCTGTCAACATAAACGTGCACAAACTGGGTAAAATGGTGGTGGGCAAAATAAACCGTCCGTTTATGTTCTACACTGTAACGGCACGTCACCTCTTTGTTCATTGAATGCACTGAAGCCATGCCGATTGCCAAAGTGTTTTCAGAAACGCAACAAATACAAAACAAAATTCGACACGCTTTGCGTATTTACTTTTCAGCAATGAACAGGAGCCATGTAGACTCCCAATGTATTGACAGAAACGCAAAAAATACAAAACAAACTTTCACACAAATCAGAGGGTAACAACTTAACACTCAAACAAACAATCTAGTTTTGACAAAAAAATTCAGAGGCCAACAAGTAAATATTCAAAGAAACAGGCCAATTGTGATGCAACAAAGTATGTGGTTACCTGCGTGGTTTATACTTACAAATTTATGAGAGGCGGAGAAAGACGCAAATGTGTAAAACGTGTCTTCATCCACTTTCACATACCGAAGAAAAAAATTATTCACCGCGACACCAATTGGTACAATACAAGTTGCCGTCAACATGGAAATCAGCCATTGCAAATGGAGTCAAAAAATGCACGGCTGCTGGTGACAACCAGGTTGCATTGTCGATTTGTCAATTTCAAACCCAACCGGTTGTGGTGGTAATGTAAACTGTTTACACAACTGACAAGGCACCAGCGTCAGTAGTTGCTAATTGTGTCAAAGTGCTTTGGTGACAGTTAATATAAGACATCGTTTCACAAATGGCGTCATCCGGCAGGGGGTGGGGGGTACAGCGAAAGATGAATAAAGGTCACTTGGGGGGGGGGCCGTGAACGCTTGCGTGATGTCACCTTTGGAAAAAAGAAGAACAGAAGTACTTATGTAACAGTATTTGAAATTACTTTCTGACGTTTTAAGTGAGTTGTTATAAATCTACTAGCTGCAATCACATTGCTATGTTTGCTTTATATACTAAATATACTTTTAAAATTATTTCTAAAGTATGGACATTTATATCTAAATGTATTTACATAAGGGCACAGTTAATTCAATTTTAAATGTCATCGAGAAAACATGTTGCGCGTGCAGGGGGGCAAAGATGACGTCACTTCTCAGGAGGGGGGGGGCTGAAAAGACTTAATACAGGACAATACCTGTACAGGTGTTAACCGTCTCAAATTTAACACATTTACTTAGCAGCAAGGTATTGAAAGTGATATGTATGTGTAAAATATATCCCAAAACCATGACAGAATAAGCCACAAAGACAACATTATTTCTGAAACATAATGAGTACAAAGATACATGTATTTGATCGACCACTCTCAGACTAAATATTGATACGATTTAATTAATCAAATTGCTGAAGCTCGTTAACATTTTCCAAATATTGGCGTATTTTTTCGCGGTGAAATGAAATGTTATTAGTGCGTCTTGAAACAAATATGCAGCGGCATAGGAACTCATGCCCATCTTCTTGCCGTCCGAGGACATATCCAGAGGTTCTCAGTAACACCCACTGCATCATAAAATTACTAATTTTCGCTGGGAAATGAAATGTTATTAGTGCGTCTTGATACAAATATGCAGCAACATAGCAACTCCTGCCCATCTTCTTGCCGTCCAAAGACATATCCACAGGTTCTCAGTAACACCCACTGCATCATAATATTCCAAATAACTTAAGACAAAACAGTTTGACAGGACACTACCTGTACAGGTCAACCGTCAGTGGCAATCATCAGGCATGCTCAATTAAGAATAAACAGACAATAGAAAACCCACCAATCGACAGGACAATTGTAAGCTGGCAATCATCTTATAGCCACCTGTCTTCATCAGAAGAGCAAAAAAAAATCCACAGACAAAAAGTTTGAAAATGCTGCAAAGAGAATTGTAACTTCAACATGACCAATTTGTTTGTGGCAAAAAAAAAATGCCTGAGAAGGAAATCGTCGAAATGGCAGTAAGAACGTTCATTTCATTTGCCAGGTATATGAGAACTCACCTGATTATTGGTTGAATCAATATCAGGATGTTCTACGAGTGGAGGGCGTAGAAGAAGAGGAAAACTAATGTGGTTATAGCAAGTTCATGGACTAACATTTTCTATCCGAAATACGAAATGGGACTGAATATCAAAATGAGAATTCTAGGAATAATACGTTTTTTTTTGTCCGCATCTAAATTGTAAATTTCATTAGCCACCTATTGTGGTTAATGTAAACTGTTTACACAACTCACAAGGCACCAGCGTCAACAGTTGCTAATTGTGTCAAAGTGATTTGGTGAGAGTTAATATAACAGTTTCAAAGTTTTCATACAACTGGTAGTGCGTACCTTTCAATTGATACTTTTTTTTTTATTACACTATAACGATTAGCCTGATACGTTGTTCGGGGGTGAGGTGTTAACCGTCGCAAATTTAACACATTTACTAAGCAGCAAGGTAGTGAAAATGATATGTATGTGTAAAATTTATTATATAATCATCGTCACACCAAAGTGTCTGAATCATCACAGTACAACTAAAGACATGAAGTGTGAAAATGGTGTATTGTACACACATACATATGCGTAAAAAATAATTTCAGGCATGCTCAATTAAGAATAAACAGACAATAGAAAACCCACCAATCGACAGGACAATTGTAAGCTGGCAATCATCCTTATAGCCACCTGTCTTCATCAGAAGAGCAAAACTACAGACAAAGAGTTTGAAAATGCTGCAAAAAGAGAATTGCGAATCCGGAAGGAAATCTCGGGCAGTAAGAACGTGCTACCCTACATTCTCAGGCAGTCAACGAGTACAATCAACAGAGAATAATCGCCGCCCTCATCTACTTGTATAGATTTTATTAAAACTGGAAACATTAAAAATCAATATGTTGAGAGACACACTTGGGGAGTTCAGTAACTTCAACATGACCAATTTGTTTGTGGCAAAAAAAAATGCTCTGAGTAAATGTGAAATTGTTCAATATAAATTTTTTTTACCCCAATTACGTCCGTTGAAATGCGTCATATATCCACAGTCACATTATAATATTTTCATTATTATACATGTAATACTCAAATTACCTACAATCTTTAATTATGACCAGTTGTTTTTTCTTTTCATTTGCCAGGTATATGAGAACTCACCTGATTATTGGTTGAATCAATATCAGGATGTTCTACGAGTGGAGGGCGCAGAAGAAGAGGAAAACTAATGTGGTTATAGCAAGTTCATGGATTAACATTTTCTATCCGAAATACGAAATGGGACTGAATATCAAAATAAGCATTCTAGGAATAATACGGTTTTTTGTCTGCATCTAAATTGTAAATTTCATTAGCCACCTATTGTGGTTAATGTAAACTGTTTACACAAATCACAAGGCACCAGCGTCAACAGTTGCTAATTGTGTCAAAGTGATTTGGGAGAGTTAATATAACAGTTTCAAAGTTTTCATACAACTGGTAGTGCGTACCTTTCAATTGATACTTTTTTTTATTACACTATAACGATTAGCCTGATACGTTGTTCGGGGGGAGAGGTGTTAACCGTCGCAAATTTAACACATTTACTTAGCAGCAAGGTAGTGAAAGTGATATGTATGTGTAAAATATATCCCAAAACCATGACAGAATAAGCCACAAAGACAACATTATTTCTGAAACATAATGAGTACAAAAGATACATGGATTTGATCGACCACTCTCAGACTAAATATTGATACGATTTAATTAATCAAATTGCTGCTGATGTCATACAGCCGCAGACAGTTTTCTCCAACACGATCGACTGGTGCCGATAAGGCAAAACAGACCTTTTCGTACCTGTAATTAAAATGGTAGCTTATTTATATTCAAAAGAATTTACAACAGCATGTTATAAGCACATAGTGATACATATAGAAGAATCAATTTTCGAGTGTTTCTCCTTTTTATTTATCACTTCACTATATGGTCATCATTTATTAAAAAAGTATATGAATACCCCGTCCATTATAAGTATTGGGGGAGCGGTGCCACAACGCACACAAACACTGAATAATTGTGTGGGTATCGTCTTTCAAAAGAAATGTAAACTTCTGCGGGCATACTGATTGGCTTCACACCATTCAATTCGGCAACTGATAAGAACCTGGCCGATATTGGAACCTGGCGCTGTTGATTATGAAACAAATTGTTTACGATACTTTTAGAAAATAACAGTATAATTATCATCAATAATCATTCATTTCCGCGTACTGAGTGCACTTACCATTAATAAATTTCTCGTCATCAAACAAAGTCGAAATGTTGCAAACTCGCGATTATTAATGGTATGCAAGCCAATTTCGTCTGGAAATTGAGCTTGCTTTGCACCGCAAATGCATTGGTAACCATGGACACATACGTCTGGAAGTACACATTGCTTTAAACAAATTGCCTCATGAATTTTCAATTGTAAGCACAATGTTTTACATTCCTATTTGGACATATGACATAACAGGTCGATGTCACTTACTGGTCCATACTTTATCGGAGACCGTAAATCATTCGGTCCGGTTATTTCATAAGCCTGCATCGCCCGCTGGCACCTTTGTGCAATCTGGCGTTGCTGTACAACCCACGGCCAGCAATTACATCCAGTTCGCCCTCTTCGACGTGAACAAACCTTTCGCCGATATCTTCCAGTGGTACAGTTAATGGGTGATACCCATTCTCTCCCGTTCCTTCAACAATGTTCTCTTCAGTCGCTTCATGGCTTAACTCGATATCGCACAGTATATCTTCGGTTATAAGCAAATTTTCCGCGTTTGTTCCTAACCACCAGAGAAATATTGGCGTATTCAAAACATTTATTGCAGAGTGCTATATAATCGCTATGGTTAATACTTTTCAAGCGGTGAAATGAAATGTTATTAGTGCGTCTTGATACAAATATGCAGCAGCATAGCAACTCCTGCCCATCTTCAAATTTTTCAATATAAATTTTTTTACCCCAATTACGTCCGTTGAAATGCGTCATATATCGACAGTCACATTATAATATTTTCATTATTATACATGTAATACTCAAATTACCTACAATATTTAATTATAACCAGTTGTTTTTTCTTTTCATTTGCCAGGTATATGAGAACTCACCTGATTATTGGTTGAATCAATATCAGGATGTTCTACTGAGTGGAGGGCGTAGAAGAAGAGGAAAACTAATGTGGTTATAGCAAGTTCATGGACTAAAACTCTTTCTCCCATATAGCGCCATTTGGCGGCTGCTCACTTATCCCATGTAAGCGGCAAGCCGCGCTTATCTCTCTATCTGGGATAGCGCCTATGAGCGTCATGTATCTCAACAGGTATAGCGGCTTTTTGCGGGTGCAAAGTTAATGAGGTGTCTGTGGTTTGCAGCTAAGATAAACAGATCAGTTATTGACCTGCATTTGTTGACCTTTCTGTCAGCTTCAAATTGATGCATGTATCATAGGGGGTTGATTTGAGACATTTTGGTGAAAAATGGCTTTGATTAAAGGAAGGTTATGTTTTCCTTTGATTTCATGCAAAGATGTGTAGTGAAGCTTGCTTCTGAGGTTTAATTAAAAAGGTATGTCTGTGTAAGATTATAAAGAATGAACAAGTATAGAACAAACTTTCTTCTTTATGTTTTTGTGTAAATGCAAAACTTAATGCTTTAAAATTAGATTTTGTAAAAGCACTTCATATAAATGGCTCCTCTAAAAGTCGCAATATTGAGTAGGCTGCATTGCTCACTTGTGAGTCAACTGCTCATTTTGTGGCATAGCAAGCTAGGTGAGAAACTGTTATTCTAGCATTGCACGCTGTAACGAATTTCAATATCAAATGTAATAGTTTTAAAAAATTTTTTTTAGGCCAATTACGTTCGGTGAGATGCTTCATACATCCATAGGCACATTATAGTATTTTAATTATTATACATGTAATACTAAAGTTAGCTACAATATTCAATTATCACCACCTGTTTTTTCTTTTCATTTTTTCCGGTACATGCGAACTCACCTGATTATTGGTTGAGTCAATATCAGGATGTTGTACACGACTGGAGGTCGGAGATGAAGAGGAAAACTAATGTGCTCATAAAAATGCTTAAAAAGTAAACTCAGCCATGCTGTGAGTGAATAATGACCAGTTAAGTTTATGTATATTTTTGGTATGCATACACATTACAGTATCACTTTCGATTATCACTCGAGTAACTAGTAATGTGATAGCCGGCAAAGGTGTTTGTGGTGGATGTGTCTGTTGCACCAAGGTGGCAGGAGATAACAGGGCAGCAGGAATGGCAATAGAACAAAAGGAACGGAGCCGACATTACGGATCATTGTTTATGTACAGTTATTTTTCATAACTCAGATCTCTTTCCATTGTTATAATCACAACTCATGGGCATCTTCTTGTTGCCCGAAGACATATCCATTGGATCTCAGAAACTCCCACTGCAACATAATATTCTAACTAACTTAATACTTCCTGTTACAATTCTCGGTAGCAGATCAAAGTGCAGAGGTAAGTTGAGGAACAAAACAGGAACGAGAGTCGCTAACGGTCGTTGTTTACTTATTTATTATGTCATTAACCGGAGCTTTCAATAATCCTCATAGCAGTTTGCTAGAGGATTGGCCGTAAAAGACTTCAATTCTGAATTCGCGCAAGATTACTTTTTCTAGGACAAAAATAGCATTTTCTTGACAGTTGACAATGCCATTGCAAACAGTATGTGTCACAAAGCAATCATTAATGCTTATATCGGCAGAACCGTATTCGTTCACCGCCTAACAATTTGTTTTTACGTCCATCACGATTTTATTGGTCGCGCCTGATTGGAGAGTCAACGCGGTAAGATTATAATAGTAGATTTTCAGGCATTTAAATTGGACATTTAGAGGGAAGGACATGTGAAACCCGGTTATATTCAGGCAGGTGGGTAACCCATTACATCAGGCTTGAGAACCTCCAGCCAATTTGCGACGCGAGTATATAATGCCTGCCACAGCAAATTATCAACAAATGCTTCACAATCAATCTCAATTCGGACTTGAAAGCATCACTTCTATCTTGATTTAAGCACTTTAAGTATCTTGGATTTGAAAAAAGTATTTTCTTGTTATATGTCCGTTGCCTTGGAGTTGTGCTTGTTTATAACTGTTCTATATTGCAGGCATTTATGTTATCATTTGCGCTGACATTTTTAGACACTTCTTTTGATTATAGGATTTCTTAAAATGCGTTTAGTTTTCGTTTCTCCTACATGTGTGCGTAGTCAGTAGACCGTTTTGTATCTCATATGGACAGTAACAGTTTCATTTGGTTTCATATCTATGGATAATCATGGATTCTGCAAGGCGGCAAGAAGGCAAACAGTTGTGCGCTGTGTTCAGCATTTGATCACACAAAACACTTCTGTCCTATGTCATCCGAAAAACAGCACAGTTCAAAATTGCAATCAACAAGTGCTTGCCGTTTCTTCAACACAGCTCGTGGGTGCTACAGAGCCTCATGTTTATTACAAGCAGGTGTGTTCAGTTTGCACATCATATAAACACGGTGCATCAAGCCCGCCGTGTCCCAAGAAACGCGGCCAGACCCGGCGGCTAGTGAGAACACAAGCGTGATAAATTACCACGCACTCCCGTAAACATTGAACAGTTGGAGCGAGACTTGCAGCTTTATGTTGATATGTTGTTTGTGGAACATTTGCTTGCGGCTTTCAAGCGAGGCTTTTGACATTTGCATGGAATCATTCACAAAAGATATTTATATGTGTCACAATAATCTTTCTCTAAAGAAAAATAGTAAATTTGTGGCTGCGGCTCTCCAAGGAGGAAGTTCATAATGACTATATGGTCAAGAAAATGAAGGTCCATGCTTTAAACTCACATATCTTAGTTTGCAATTGGATACAGGCGTTATGGAGTGTAGATTGCCTCGTGATTAAGTGGAGCGACTTGGGCCCTGTTACAGCACTTTCTGACTTTGAAATCATGCAGCAAGTTGAATCTTTTAAGTATATTAGGACACCTTGCTTTTGCCGGCCAGGTGGTCACACACGGACGTACTTCAGTGGCTTAACTAATTGATTTATCTACTACGGTATCAGACCTCCATCATCTCATACGATTAAATGATGAGATTAATTTTTAAAAGTTTTTTCTTCCCATATGAAAATTGCCTCGAGAGACAGTTGAAAAACAAAGTAAGCAATTCATCGGTTCAAAATTTTTTTAAACTTTATGAAAAAATCAACTAATGTGTCGGACAAAAGAAGCGATTTTTTTCTCACATTGACAGTTTACACTGTCAACTGATTAGGTAAAGGCAGGTGCTGATTGGCTTTTAATTATTGCCATGGACCGTAGCAAGACCAGACCGCTGACTTCACATGTCGCCTTAATCAAGTGTATATAATAAATGTGTAATCATTGACGGGGTTGGAAATACAGCTTTAGGTACACCGTGGGACACCATTACCGACCCTTACGTTAACTATGAGCCCACTAGTCAACTGGTGACCAGCCAACGATCAAGTTACTGCACTCGCGACATATTTTTATTTGTCATCTCATTTCCATTAATATACACATGATAAATATCGAATTAGTGCGTTACAGACACCTGCCGGCATGATAAGAGGACAATTTAAGACATTTTTTTTAATAGGTGCAATTGAAAATAAAAATGCGGGCCGGAAGTCACCGGTATCAAAAAACGCTTTGGCCTACTAACAATCTCGGAAAGTTATCGTGCACAATCAACTGTGAGCAAGCGCCTCAATCACCAACTCGTATTGCTTTGATTCCATCTCAAAAGTGCAGACTTCGTTAAAGAGTGCGTCAGTGAGTTACTGAACCAGAGGATCGAAGACATGTCTTGCGCGCGAATTTTCATTCGACATCAATTCCGGTCCTTGTGGTGTGTCTGAAAATGCTGGTTTTGATTCACAAAGAGAAAGTTAACTTCTTCTTCAGCCAACGAAGATAAGCGGTGCCAAAAGTTGCCTGGTTTGGACGACCATTTCATGTTGATAATGAGAGATGATGCAGTTTCGCCGAACAAGGTCAGGAGATGTACATATACACTCCGCCGCCTGGCTTGGAGCTCACTACTCAGCTACTCAGCTTACCAAGCTTGACTGAAGGCAACGATGGAAACGCATTTGCTGCTTGAACATGGATATGAACAACAGAAATGGTGACTGGCGTCTTCTTTGCACAACCCGACTGTGCCCCAATACACCAGGTCTGGGTGTGGCGGCCTGCTAACGTCCAAGTAAGCAGAGTGAAGTTTTAGATTTTTCATTTATCGAGGAATGCAATTTTAGCACGCAAAGCGGACATCCCTTCGTCTCAAAATAAACCCCCCATCAGACTTTGCAGCCAAAAGCATACGAACAGAGTTTGTAGGAGTTTTATTACTATAAAGAAAAACATCATTGGAAATAAAAGATGTAAAATATAACTTCCATTCAGGAACCATATGAGAGAAACGGCCAGAACGGACATCCCGTCGCTTCAAAACAAACCCACCATGTGACTTTGCACCGACAAAAGCATACGAAGAGAGTTTGGAGGAGAACCACGGCCATCGAAATAAGGCGTGGAAATCTAACTAACATTCACCAAACATATAAGCCCAGAGCTTCAATGGATGGAAGTAGACAAACATAGATGCATTTCATCGACCACTGTCACACAAAAATGTTACTACGATTTCAGAAGCTAAAGGCTTACGCCAGTAAGCTAAAAAACGCCATTTATTTTACCATGTTTTTATAATAGTAGATAAAGAAGATTAAATTTATAACGAAGTAGATAAAGAAGAATGCATACGAAATGAAGGCGTGGAAAGACGAGACTAACATTCACCAAACATATAAGCAAGAGCTTCAATGGATGGAAGTAGACAAACATAGATGCATTTCATGACCACTGTCACACAAAATGTTTTTAGGAGTTTTATTACGTAAGCTAAAGGCTTGAAGCTTGTGCAACTGCTTGCGTAATTAAAACGTTTATTTCAAGTTTTTTCTTCAGAGAATCAATTAATTTTATACTAGTAGATAAAAGAAGAATGCATAAAAAGCAACGAAGGTGGGTAAGAGCAGACGAGACGGAACCTAATATATAACATATAAGCAAGAGATTCAATGGATGGAAGTAGACAAACATAGATGCATTTCATCGACCACTGTCACACAAAATGTTACTACGATTTTCGTGAAGCTAAAGGCTTACGCTTTTGCAACTGCTTGCGTAATTAAAAACGTTTATTTTAAGTTTTTTCTTCAGAGAATCAATTAATTTTATAATAGTAGATAAAGAAGAATGCATAAATTACAACGAGGTGGGTAAGAGCAGACGAGACGGAAGCTAAAGAAGAGGACGCTGTATCCTCACCACCACGAGGAGTGCAATTTTAGCACGCAAAACGGACATCCCTTCGCCTCTCAAAATAAACACCCCCCATCCGACTTTGCAGCAAAAAAGCATACGAACAGAGTTTGGAGGAGTTTTATTACTATAAGAAAAACATCATTGGAAATAAAAGATGCAAATATAACTTCCATTCAGGAACCATATGAGAGAACGGGCCAGAACGGACATCCTTGCCGCTTCAAAAAACAAACCCACCATCTGACTTTGCAACCGACAAAAGCATACAAAGAGAGTTTGGAGGAGAACCACGGCCATCGAAATAAGCATTGGAAATCTAACTAACATTCACCAAACATATAAGCCAGAGCTTCAATGGATGGAAGTAGACAAACATAGATGCATTTCATCGACCACTGTCACACAAAATGTTACTACGATTTTCGTAACCTAAAGGCTTACGCTTTGTGCAACTGTTTGCGTAATTAAAAACGTTTATTTTAAGTTTTTTCTTCAGAGAATCAATTAATTTTATAATAGTAGATAAAGAAGAATGCATACATTATAACGAAGGTGGGTAAGAGCAGACGAGGCGGAAGCTAAAAGAAGAGGACGCTGTATCCTCACCACCACGTGGAGTACGAATTTTAGCACGCAAAACGGACATCCCTTCCTCAAAATAAACACCCCATCAAGACTTTGCAGCCAAAAAAGCATATGAACAGAGTTTGAAGAGTTTTATTACTATAAGAAAAACATCATTAGAAATAAAAAGATGCAAAATATACTTCCATTCAGGAACCATATGAGAGAAACGGCCAGAACGGACTTCAAAACAAACCCACCATCTGACTTTGCACCGACAAAAAGCATAGAAGAGAGTTTATAGGAGAACCACGGCCATCGAAATAAGACGTGGAAATCTAACTAACATTCACCAAACATATAAGCCAGAGCTTCAATGGATGGAAGTAGACAAACATAGATGCATTTCATCGACCACTGTCACACAAAATGTTACTACGATTTGAAGCTAAAGGCTTACGCTTGTGCAACTGTTTGCGTAATTAAAAGCGTTTATTTTAAGTTTTTCTTCAGAGAAT
>JAGTTF010000573.1:0-13303 GCA_019095985.1 Streblospio benedicti
TTTAAAATTTTAACCCCCCGGGTTTTTTAAAAAAACCTTTTTTTTGGGGGCCCCATGTTAATGATAACTTTTTTCACCTGTTCTGTTATGTAACAGGGATCTGCATCTGCCAGTGGTATATCGTGACGGAAGTGGCGCAGAGTTATGAAAAAACTTTGTGAGCTATCATCCTCAATTCGATGAGGAAGGGGCACTTCTAATTTACAATGATTTTATAATCAGCTTAAATGTCTACAATTATTAGAACTCATTCTTTCTTAAATATTCTCAAGTATTAATTTGTGGAATATTGCTTGCATTTTTATAATAGGCTTTTTCACTTTATATCCACAGTGTTCCATGAACCTAGCTCCTCCAATAAAACATTAACGGGTATTAGTTTTGGGCTTTTGGTTTAAATACTTTAATACAATTATAATTATCCATGATATTTCCTGTGTGCATGCATTTCAGTACCTAAGTTCGTTATCCATTTCATGAGGGGGGTCATATAGTAAAATGATTGGTGATATGCCCTAAATCATGATTGTGAATTGTGAACTGTCTGTTTTGGGTATGTGAAATATGATAGAATCTATTATTGGTGACTCTGGTGATCTGCTCATTACAATAAGGGTGGTGATTGGTGGTTTGCCCTAAATCGTGATTGTGGATGGTGAACTGCCTGTATTTACGGTGTGAAATGTGATGCAACCTATTCAATAACAAATTTCTGATTATTAGTGAAAGACAATGAAATGTATTGGTGACTGGTGATTTAGGAAGAAAATGTTGGTGAATGGATTTTGATCAAGGCTATATACCCCCTTTTGTTCAGTATCACTACAGCCTGGCAGAGGTACGCTGACACTGTTGCGGTCTTGCAGGTACAGGCAGTTGGGCTGGTGCTTCTCCATGGGTCTGTCGCGGCTCGTGCCAGTTTCTCACGCGCCTCTTGCAGCAGAAGCACTCAGTCTCGTCTGCTGTGCCCAGGTAGTAGTGGCCGGCTCTTGCTAGACGGTGTGGTGGCATCTAGAATAGTGGACAATAAAACATAGTACATGGTATCTTGTGTTAGTTCAAGCAGTACATTTCATATGATTTATTACACAGTAGTCTGGTATCACAAATAAAACTTTTACATTTCCAGATTTTAAAATAGATCATTTTTAGTACCTGGCAAGACACTGGGAATCCCCTGTAGGATCCGAGTCGGATGAGCTGCATGTTTAATCCCTTTATATTGCTCTTCGGGTACCATTTGCCGGGACCTTTTTCAACCCTAGCTTGATTTTCACATATTCTTTTCAAGATGTTTTGAACATTTACTTAGCATGTTTGTATACATTGTGATTTATAATTATTAAATAATATTGATAATAATAATATTTATGGCTGAATATAAAATTCCATAAAATATACAAAAAAATAGTAAAAATACACAATTTACAATGGAGTTGATTAGTAGTTATACCACATGATAAAAGACGACTTCTAAAGTTACCAATTACCACTAAAAAATCTTGTGCTTCTGTGGCCGAATGGATAGGAGTTGACTTGTGACCAGAAGGTCGGGGATTCCCGGTCGGGTCTGATGGTAAGTGTTGAGCAAACTTACCTCTAACAGGTTGTACACTGTCTGCAGTACCTACACGGTACCTACAGTTAAATAGGTACAGGTCGGTACACCAGGTACAGGTCGGTGATAAGCGCGTGCGCAAACAGCAGCAATGCCGTAGTTGAGAAAGATATATATGAGAATGTGCCGATGATCTGGTGTAAATTGTAAAGTCGTGAGATCAAAACTTGGATCAAGACTATAAACCAGACATTTACATTTACATTTACAAAAATGGATCCATATTACTTCTAATTTAAACCTTTGACATACTACATGTACATCTGAGGCTCAATTTGAAGAAAAACTACAAATATTGTTCATGGTTCTGTTGATTAGGTATGTAGCATTAGGGTTTGACTAGTGACAGCAAATACACAGATACTACAATTATTGCTGTATGCTACTGATGCTTTTTCTGAAATATATGATATGAATATTTAGTCTATAACTGGCTACCATATGCACTTGGCTAGAGGTATGATTTAAATAAGCACAATTTAGAATTGTCAGAACAAAATTTTACTTATCTGGAGGTTTCCATAAGCATAAATAGCTTAAATGTGTGGTGCATAATGTCATTGTCATCTAATACACTACTGCTAATTAATGATATCACCCATATATTTCACCAATTCTACATGATGATTAATTGATCATTGATATACATACATGGCGCCTTTATAGTTTAAAGACTTAAAACATATATTTAGACCTGGTAATTAATACACCAACTATGTAAGATTAATACGAGGTATAATGTATTACACTATGATAGTAGGTAATAATAATAATGACAATGATAATAAGCAAGTATTTATAGTGCCCGTACCCAAGAGATGTTCACAGACACTTTACATAAAATAAACAATAAAGTACAGTACAGTAGATAGAATTAACACAACGCAAAATTGGAGCTAAGGCAGTAGTCTACATCTAATGATTATTTTTAAAGTCAACGCTATAAAATTCTTCAAAGAGAAATTTTTAAGTTTTCGTCTTAAAAGAAGGTGAAAGTACGTTTTATATATATATATATATATAAGTTAGACTGGAGTTCATCTACAAAGTTCCAAATTCAGTAGATTTGAAGCAAATTTTTATACTGGAACAGTGCCAATAAAAATCAGTTTTTTCCCTTCAACTTCACCGTGGGCTTGCTGCTAGAGCAGAATCACACATGAGGTGATTTGCTCCAAGGAATGGAGTTGACTGTGAAACTGAAAAATACAGACGACCCAACTTTATGATGTATATCATTGACAGATAAAGGGTACTTTCTTCAAAAAGTAAGAATACAATTAGATCTCAAACTTGCAGTGCTATTATGATAAATCGTCTCTAGGTCATACTTTTAAGAGGGAAGCCTAATACATTTTTCATCAATTAGGGAAAAAATTCTCATAGTCATGATTTTTACATCACTCATTTACAACAAGAGGCCCATGGGCCTTAACGGTCACCTGAGCATCAACAAATATTAGTGAGATAAGCAGTTTGTGATGTTTTTCAGGGATTCCTCAATAATTCCTGGGAGTCATGAAATATATGAAAAGCCCCCCTAATAATGTCACTGTCTATATATTGGCTGATTATTGATTTATAGCAGTATCATCTATTTCAAGAAGTGGTTACATTTTTGGAGCCGATGTGTCTGGTTTTTGTGGTTATAGAATATTGATTTTAATGGTGCATTAAAAGTAAT
Organism: Streblospio benedicti; assembly: GCA_019095985.1. NCBI lineage: Eukaryota > Metazoa > Annelida > Polychaeta > Spionida > Spionidae > Streblospio > Streblospio benedicti. The sequence goes on from JAGTTF010000573.1 coordinate 3,303, forward strand.
AAGAATGTGATTCACTAGTAAAATGGACCTAATAATGGGCCCAAATGGCAGCAATAATTTAACACTTTTACCCCATTACTACCTTCCCTTGGGGTGGAGGGTCATAGAAATTTACAATTTCTTGTAAATCCTTACCCTACAGATGCTACATACAAAATTTGGTTAAGATTGGCCCAGCAGTTTTTGAGAAGAAAGATGTTAAGGTTTAGGTAACCAGTATATATATAACCCGTCCTCGTCTAGCTCAGTAGACTAGAGAGAGCGGGTCGAGGCCTAGTAGACTCGTGTGACTCTGGTGTGTGTGTAGACGGTAGGCGGAGCCGGAAGGGGTGAGACTTCCGGCGGTGCCTATGAGTCTAATCTGACTCAGCACTTTCGTATCATTACATTCCCCCCCTTTCGGAAAAGCTGGATCCGCTGTACACAAGGATACGGTCTTTACTACTCACACACCAGATATAGTTTTCCTGAACATAACGCAAACAGGACCTTGTGTCATAGACACCTGATCAACTGAATCAGTTACAAATGGAAAGAACATGATTGCGTTATGTTAAGTACGAAGTTTAACACATAAGGAGTTTCACGGTTTACAATATTCAAACACATGTTATATATCAACGAATTTACATAGATATGTTATTGTTCTCAAAATACAGCCTAATAAAGATGAACACTAGCAAACATCTAAGAATCTAACGACTATATAAGACAAACACTTTAATTGTCCAATGTCATGGACCAGGTATAATTACAGTATTCACAAACATATGACATGCAATATATGTAAATCTCCATGTCAATACAATCTTGATTATAACGTGTATATACTCGTAAGTGTTAATGTACATGGCGTGTAAGCCAAAATTCAAACATATATATAGCATACAATCGTTTGTTGGCTAATACAATGATATGAGAACAAGCATCTAAAATCATGTAATTACGTTAAACATACAGCGAGTTTTATCTTTATACAATGACATTAAGCATGCAGTGGTATGGGTAGTTAACAATTTTGAGTAAACTACGTATACATTACGATCAAAACAAAGCAGTACTGGAATAATATGACTAACAATCAAAATGAATGAATAGTAAAGCTAACATAATTATACAGGCTATTCCAAAGTTTAATACAATCATATCAAACACGCGTATACAGAATATAATGAAGGTAAAATACAATTCACATCAATCATGCAGTGGGATGTATTGAAGCTATGTACAAAACCATATGATACATACAAGATGTAATTCTCGCATAACACACATGGTAACATAATCTGGATTACATATTATAAGGTTCTAAACTCTAGCGTACGTAAATAATATGTATTCTCAATGATATACATCAGACGTGCAATAGCAGCATTAAAACTCAATATCTTCGCAGCGCATGCAATATTTTCTTAGTTTACAAACTTGTGACAAGGTTCCTTTGTACAATTTTCGTGGATCAGGTGTCCTCTGGACACCGATCCATGACATGTGACTCGTTTGAATAATGTTAGGCGTCGCACCTAGGATCTAGAAGGGGGTTAATTAATCAAGGGGCGGGGTTACTGTGGGGACACTATGATTGGACAACAGGGTTGACAGGGCAGTATAAATACAAGGCGGGTGGCTTGATGCATCACTTCTGCTGAAGAACTTGGTTCCAAACCAATCGACTGAAACAAAATGGCTGGACTTATGTGTGTTTTTGGGAATATGCAATGGAGGGTTAAGCCCAATGTACCGAGACAGCGTGTATACAAATTTGCCCAGAACCCTGGCCCTGGATGTCTGGGTTTGCTCGGCAAGTGAGGCTCAACGGGCGCAGCGTCGCCGAGGATGATGCCGAAAGTGGACACGATGTGATTGTCTTAGATGACGAAGAGGATACTGGCGCCAGCAATGCTACATGCAGGGCCCAGTTTAACATAATAAACAGGTGAGTGTTTTAGATGTTTACTTTTTTGAATTTTAGAGCAGCATTGCTTTTCATTTATTATTATATCTCCATATAATGGTTGTTGGGATTAAATTATTACATAGTCCTTCAATTATGTGCACATTAGTTATCATAAAAAATGATCGGTAGTATTGATGAACCTATCCGTTTAGGGTGGAGGGGTACGGATGGTTTTTATTTTCATTAATATAGTCATGATACTAATGATGATTACGTTCACGGGTTATAATTCTCAGTGTTGATGGATATCGTTATAAACGAGAGTGTATTCATGTTAATTTCAGGCCTGACGACCATCGGTGACGATGAAGATGGCGCAGCTTGTGGGCAGACAACCATAGATCTGTCTATGGACGAGGAGGATGCCTGCACCCCCCCGTCCCTCTCCATTTCCAGTGTGGGGTATCAGGCTGCTGAGGATTACGTGTTCGGGGATGGATGTTTTTCTCCATTCTCCCCTGAACCTGCTGGCGTTATCACCTGGAGGTGAGGGGCTACATTCGGATTCACCCAGTCCATCGGTCAGCAATATGTTCCCAGTGAGCCGAAGAGTCTTGGATTGGCCGAAATGGACCCAAGTGATTTAGAGACGGGAAATTCAAGAGCTGTGTGGCGGGTCCTCATCCGTGGGAAGTCCGTGCGTCAGGACCAGGCTGAGGACACTGCTAGCGTGGCCATGGTCATGGCTGGAAAAAGCCTAATAAAAGACACCCAAAATAGTTATTATGAGCCTGCCGAGGCCACGGAGATATTGCCCCCCCATGGACCCGGTGGTGGCGAATTGCCACACTATTCAACCTGAGGACCCGAGGCAGAATCAATATTTCCAAACTTTGCATAGTATTGAGTGGGGTCAGCTACCGTCCCGTAAACGTAAGTCACATACGTGTAATTGTTGTCTATGATGTTAATGATCAGTTTAAGCATTTGCGCCTCGTTGCCGTATGAACGGGGACGTTGTGGGTGACGTTCAGTGTAGGATTAAATTTAGTTAATTTCTTATTTTTTCGATAGTTTCTTTATTTGAACTGCCATGTAAATGATTGATGCATATTTTTGTTTATCATACAATAGTGTTTACACTGAAGTTATTGTTACTCTGTAAGCCTGGTCTTGGGAATGATAGGCTTTTTGGTGTTTGGCTAAATTCTCCTATTACACAGTCGCTATATTGTAAACCGTATAATCCGCATGATATTCAATGCTGCGTGGTAATTAAACTTAGATACGATAAATTTGATTTTAGGTGATGTCCCACAGAGCACCCTAACGAGGGCTGACTTCGGCATAGCAGGTGCCATATCCTTCGGCGCGGACGGTATTGCACCGTGGTATGAACGATCACACAGGCCGATGGCTCCCGGGGCGTCACGCTGCGTTTGCGTTTACTGTAAACTGTGAAGAGTAATTGATGATATTTGATCATGATGGCCATCATGAAACTGACTGTTGCTGTAGTGAGCACGATGATTAGATGATGGCTTTGATAATTATGACTATAATAGTGCCATCCGATGTATATAGTTTACCCAATGTGTATGTTTTCTGCCAATATTGATTTAATGAAGACAATATATTTAATGAACTTTGAATCATATTTTAGTATTTAGAATGGTGCAGACTATGTTTATCATTACGTTATATGTAAATATGTATATATATATCCTAGATGGACATGATCCTTTGTGTATGTGTTTATAGACAACATACGGTATGCTGTATATATTAAGTTGTGTAGTGTAAAAGTTAAATTTTAACGTTGGAGAAGTGGATTCCTATTAATATCTGCACATATATTATAAATGATGGCAAACCACAATAGTGTTTACATGTAGCTGGCAATCGGCCAACATCACATAGAATGCAGGTCACGGACACGCGTCTGCATTCCAATCCGTCTAGTCAAAACAAACCAGTCACACGACTTGCAGATTTGCATATGCAAATGACCGTATATTCTCAACTACAGGCGTGACCCATGCTATTCCCGCTACACGCCTGTCAGAACCGAAGTTTTACGTCTCCCCAAAATTTGTGACTTTGTTTTGATTTGAGACATCATATGGGGGTGTATGGGTATAATACATGTAGTGCACAGAAACGCATTGTTAACACTCAATACTATGTTGAATTATAAACCAATACTTATGCATAACTTAGTTTCCACAAATTTAATAATAGAGAATTCGTGTGGTCACCGTGTCCATGTATGAAGATTATTGGGTACTGACAATAATGAGATTGACTTTTTATGATTTTAATTTCGATTGCTATATTCTTGTGTACTTAAGTTATTTGCAGAATTTATATAATCATTGAGAATATTACTACCATGTTCAATGTAGACTTTGAATGTTGTATATTGCTGATTTGGGGGGGAATAAAACGGGGAATTATATTTAAACAGCTGTGTTATTAGTTTCTTTCATATGCTAGTGCTATTTACAAATATTGACGTAAGCTTTTGAAATTATATATGATTTAAAAGGGGTTAAATGCGTACTTTATTTCGCTCTTTTCATCCACTAATTAGCATCATTAATCGTGGGTTGGGCAGTGATCTTCTCGAACACGTAGTATTTCGTATCTTCTAAAGGTCTGAACAGTACAGCGTAAAAGGTTGTATACGGGGAGGTGTTAATTGAATGCAGTATCAGACTGGTATGAAATGGAATTCGTGTAGTTCTGGGGAGGGGTATCAACTGTTTGGTATTCCTATAAGTAAAGCTCAACTGCCTTATCCAATTTATGTTTATTGTTGGCAATAGTCCGGACCATGAGACAAAGTAATTTTGTAATTCAGGGATGACGTCATATTTTAATTTATCGTCCAATGGTATGTTGCAAAGTTTCACCAAGCATGTGTTACTGGAATTGAATATTTTTACATACAAAGCTGCCTCTTGGTTAGGCGCTTTTGGTTTTTTGATGTATGTTGACACTAGAGGGCTTATGAATAACATTACCATGGAGATGGCTAATATTACACCGGTGATGACTACCAGACATTTCGCGATGGTGTTTACGTTGGAGATCAGGGGATCCGTTGGAGTTGGTGGTGTCACGTTACTTATGACATATGCTTCAGCTTTGCTAGCGTTAGAGGCTGCGAGCGCTAGCATAGATGCTGTTTTAAATTTGAGGAACAGAATCAAGACAGCAACGGATAAGCATATGTTCCATGTAAATAGGGCTACCGATGTCACGATTTCTGATAAGTCTGTTTCAAATTTCGGTGTAAACAGTGCAGGTCCTAAATCGTTTGTATTATCGAAATGCAGTGGGACATTTGCTTTGACATAATTGTTTGACAGTATTGATTTTATCGAGTCGTAAAGTCTGGGCTCGCTGTTGACGACTTGCTTTGCATTTGTGACATTTGTGTTCAGTCCTCGTATTTTTATGGTACGGAACTGAGCTATGTTAATGGGGTAATCTAACTGAACAGATTGAGATACATTTTCACAGTTATCTGGTTGGGGAGCAATGGAAATTGCGGCATTATGCAATAAACAACCGCAAGACAGGGAAAGAATTACGTGTGAGTTTACTTTGTGAAACGAATCGGGCTGGTTCTCGCATGTAATTCTAATTGGACTGTCCAGATTCTGTAGTAAATATTTGGAATGGTCCACTTTCAGTATATTGGGATATGGGGTAGACGTTTTCGTTGAGAACTCACATGTTGGTAGGATATTATGGTTTACCATAATATTAAATATGCAATCAGTAGTCTTATGGGAGTACATAAATGTCGGGTATTGACATACAAAGTCTGTGTGTTCACAGGCAGAGAATTCTGCCTGTGACAGATAACCGAATTTGTGTTTGTCCTTTGAGAATGCTATAAATGGCTTATCCACCTTAAGCAAGGATGTATTATTCGGGTCGTTACCATTTTGTGTGTGCAATGGTACAGGATAAGCTGTTATTTTATGAACGTTTATAATGTGGTCTTGGGCGAATACGGGAATTTCAATAGTTATGATCAGCGCATCCCTTGCGACATATCCAATGGCATGTGCATAATTATAAAAGTATCTGTTGTTATTTTTCGCTGGTAGGGGGAACAGATTGTGTTTATCGAGTGACAGACTGAGTCTCTTGATTGCTGAGTCAATGGTAGATAGGGTTACTAACTTGTATGGCAGACGGCCTTGCAGTAACAGCTGAATTTGTTCTCTAAAAATTTTAAGATCGTTTAACGCGTTTGACATTGTATATACTTGTTGGATTAGTCTTTGAGTGGTAGTGACTAATTGGTCATGAGACCTGACAATTAAGAGATTGTCGTCAATTTGGTCCAGGTGTGTTATCATAGCAGACACAGCAGTGGTCAGATTGTCCATCCGTTTGATTGAGGTTAGTAAAGCGGTGTTTGTCGCACTAACGTGTGCTTGGATTTCTTTGAAATTGGCGTATGTGTTGTTCTTGAAAGCGGTTAGAAATTCAAAGAGGGACGCAATATTATCATGGTTATGCTTTGCGTAAATGGCTGTGTTGAATAGCTTACCTTCTAGCTCCTTAATCTGTGCCTGGGAAGCAGTTCCAAACAAGCTTCCTAAAAAACCAGAAATGTCCAGCAGCGCTCTTTTTGAGGAAGTCTGAATGGTCAGCGCTGATAGATCATTGTCCAGGTTGTCTATTTCCAAATTGTACTGACGTATCAAATCGAAAAGATAGCGCTGCTCGGAATGGAATGATGCTAAGGTGTAGTTACATTCATGCTCCATGAAACCGAAGGTGTGACAATAATGTACATCTGTGATAGTTTTAGCTAATCGTGTAATCTTGTTGAATTGTGGGATTTGCAAAGCAAAATTCATTCGACGTAGGCCTGAATATTTGCGTATCGTCCGTGCCTGCTCTTCAAACAGTACGCCAGCTGATTCTCTATGTGCGTATTGTGCTGTCGTCAGTAGCACTTGAAGGCATGTCATGGCTACTGACCATATCACGGCCTTGGGGAGGGCCATGTCCGCGGGCATGTAGCAGACGAGTGGTCTATCTAGTGGGAGCTGGGCTGACTGGAGGCGGTGGCGGTGGTGGTGGGCGGAGGTGGTAGTGGATGGGCGTGTGTTGCGTATCGGGTGAACAGTAGTTGGCAAATGAGTGAACTGTGGCGGGGATAGCTCACGGGGTAGTGGGAGAGGGATATTGTGCTTTTTCAGCTGTTATATGCGCTGACAATGGCTAGCGGTGTAAATAGACTGATTTTTTAGACTTCCGCGTTCGGCAGTTGATAATCGATTGGGGTGGTGGTGTGAGGGCCAGGGGGGGTTATGGTCAATGGTCGGGCTTGTAACTTGGTGTAGAATCGGTGTAAGGCAAATCTTCAATATACAAAAAGGCACATTCTATGTCACAGAATGGATCGACCTCGAACTTATTGAGATCCTCTTTATTCGTGAACGAGAGGATGGTCTTGCACACTATACAACTGCCTATGTGTTTAATCAATGGGCTTTTTCCAGTGCAGCTGTCGGTGTGCTTATCCATGAGGGAGTAGTAATACAGTGATGCATGGGGCGTGGTCAGTGCCGGTAGTGGTGATTAATCTAAGTGAGCAGAGTACTCGTGGCAGGGCTGGGTGGAGGAGGCAGTGAGCGGCGGTAATCGCAAGTTAGAAATGGCTGTAAAGTGGAATGCACGTCGTTATGTAGCGATCGGCAGCATGCGGAACCACGCACGCGGCCAGGGGTGGCGGTTAGACTAACTGTGGCGGCGCCGCTGGTGCGGGGCTATTGGGTGGGGCATTCGTAGATAATCAACTTGTATTTACAAGGGGAGGCCTGGGCGGTTTGCACCCAGGGGGGGTGGTATGCACTATCAGGAATCTATACGATTGGGGTTGCATCCACGCACGCATGACTGCGACGTTGAGCTGGACACCAGAGCCAATTAATTTGTCTCGTGATGGACTTGTTTTCGCCATGGCGGTCGAGGTACAGAGCCTGCACAACCGTGATTATCTAGCTGAATAGTACACTAGCACTTATTGTCGTTGTGTTGGGAAGGGAACACCAGTTGGTCTATTGATACACGATATTTGTAAACTTTATCGTCTGATTGATCACGCAGTTGGCATGAATTGTCTCTAATATCAAAGGCGGTAAATTTGCGAATGTTTGACTGCAACTTTGAATTCTCATGTGGATCTAGTAGCGATGGTTTTCGCCAGTAAACTGTAGCGCCCTCATGCAATTTTGATGGCGACCTGCCCTTGTTAAACTTTCGTTGTGCCTGCTCGTCGGCAGTGCGTTTTAGCTCTGCACACTGCTGAGCAGCCCATTTTTGAATATCTTGCATTTCTCGTATCAAATCCGGTATAGTTTTTTCGTCCATATCGAGGGTAATGTTTTTCAATGCTGTAGTGTCTCGTCCAAATACCACCATACTTGGTGAAATTCTAGTCGTGCTGTTAGGCGTGTTGTTCACGCAGTTTACAGCTGCTGACAAGAACAGAGGCCAGTTTTCAGGATGTTTACTGGTCAAACATTTGAGCGTGTTGAGTAACGAACTGTGTGATCTTTCAACCTTAGCCGTACTCTTAGGTGTATAGCAAGATGCGAATGTCAATTTTATGTCAAACATTTTAGCCATTGTTTTGTAAAGAGTTGAGATGAAAGCCGGACCATTATCACTAATGATCGTGCGACAAAACCCAAACTTGGCAAACACGTGGTCATACAGCACCCTGCAAGTCTCTTCTGCACTAGTGGAGCGTACCGGGACAGCTGTTACGTACCCACTCAGAAGACAAATTATAGTTAATATAAATCTTGACTTTTTTCTTTTATCTGGCGATGCGTTTTTCAGGGTTAATGGATGCCTTGGATAGTAGGTTCTTTTCACAGTTCGATATAAACCTTTGATATAATGTTTCATTTTTCATTTTTATCCATTATGATACGTATTATTACACTGAATTATTAAAAGCAGATGGCATTTGAAATAGGTCAGCAAATTTTATAGAAACAGTTGAGCTCTTCATTACTTTAAAAATATTTTTGCTAATTTGTTTTTTGAATGAAAAATTATATATGCTCATTTGTAGAGCACAAAGTTTTCTTTCATATCTGTGCTAACTAAGATGACCAAACTGGCTTAAATCACCGATTCAAGCGCTATACTCCCTTTGATTTATGATATCTGTATTCTCATTCTATTTTTCTACAAATGTTGCCAGTGTTACTGGTCAAGTATAAATTTAGTCTAAATTGGTAGCAACTGAAGTTAAGATACAAATTTAAGTTAGTTCAATATTACAAAGTTGGTGTCAACTTGCCTTCCTCCGCGTCATCCAGTCAACTTTTGGTGCCCCCTGTCAATTTTGTCAACTTTTGATGACCCCCCTCCCCTCGTCAACTTTTGTCAACTTTCGCAGACCCCCCTCCCCCCCCTTCAGGGTTGGCGTCAATTGTGCACTACGAGGCCATAGTAGGCTGATTTAACCCTTTCCATCGTCCGATATAACCATCCCGAATAGTCGAATGTTGTCTTAAATATTCCTGCATGCGGATATAAGGTGACGTGAAACAGTCGTATTATTTTATTTGCATACCACTGTGGTAATAGAATTCGTGGGCCATGGTTAAGGCTCCTGGAGTGGCAATATGTGACTAAAAGGTCATGTTCACCAAACAGATCGCAATTGTTTTCCCTCATGAGGCAATAGTTCAGCCTTTTCTTCGTTGGTGGCAGTATGTCATGCTTTAGATAATTAATTAGGTCCATGAAAGGTTTGTGCTTTCTTTGTTCTGTTGCAATCTGCCTGAGATCAATTTCGGAATGGAATACGCTGTTGCTCCGTGTGTCGTGACACGCTGCAGTGGGAATTTCACCATGGTCATTTGTCATGCTTGGGCATTTAAACCTCTGGCTTGTTCCCTGCTGTGGGGAGGCGTGTGCGCCCGAGACACCCGTTGACTGATGTTCAGCACCTATGTCAATGGTGTTCTTGTATCGCACCACCTTAGCGACAGTTTGTGCATTGTCGCCACATTCCTGTGCTGTCTTGTTGGCAAATGATTTTGGCATTGAT
>JAGTTF010000574.1:0-12719 GCA_019095985.1 Streblospio benedicti
AACATCAATATGCTGAAAGTTCAAAGTCCTCATTGGTCTGGTTTCATGCAACTTATCAACAGAGGAGATCCTCCTGGTGAAACTTCGGTCATGTTTCTTCCCATGATAGATATGGATCCAAACAATCTCTCCTGTGAATACGCCACTTTAAAAATTTCTTTCAGCACATGCTTGTGGATATAATGTATGTCCTATTGTAACATTCGACCAAGCACTGTGGTTTAAAGCATTTACAATGATAAAAAGTCATAAAGCGCTCCAACCAGCAATTACATGTACCACCCAAAACAACCAGTCACTTGCAGCCATGTGATGCTGGCATTATCCAGGCGGTTAAATTCAATTACCGAAAGCAAATGATGAGACACATTTCTGATCAAATTTGTGAGGTAGATACTGCCAGTGAATAGTCATTGTGCACGCGCCCTTTACCTTGACAAACGGGGACCTGGGGCACTTGCTCAACCCTCAAGCCATGTCCTTAGCAACACATAGTTTTTCGTAATATTTTCATAATTATGACTGATATCAGCAAATGGTTGATGAAAGAATTACACAAGTATTTAAAGGAAAGGTCCATCACGTATTCTGGAAAAAGAAAGGCGGATTTAGTTTAGTGGAGGTTTGCATCCAGTTAAATTTGCCAGCAGAGACTGTAGACTTGTCATGTAGTGTTGGATGGAAGGAAAAACTAGAAAAAGTTAACAAAAATCTATGGAAAAATTGTTAACATCAAGAATTCGGGTTTGTATACAAACCTATGTAATTTTGAAGATAATGATATGGATATTAAAAATGTTCAGAAAAGTCATTTTTTGCCAATCTTTCATTCTGAATGTTATTCTTATTCGAACTGATCCTAAAACAGTGAGGTAAAAATTATATTGTAATTTGCTTTTCCATACCATTTTTCTAAATTGCTCAGATAGTGATTGTTGTTCTGTATATGTGTCCATTTTTGTTAAAGAAACGAAAGCAAAAAAGATAGGTCAAAACTATTTTCAATTATCTAGGTAGACTACTTTATTTACATGTATCTTCTTCAATTAGTTAAAGAAGTTGAGGGTCAGCGGGGTACCATATTTCTCTAATAGAGAATAATCAATGTGATATTATGATTATAGTTATATGTTGTACAAACAGCCTGGATAATGTAGTTAACATTGATGTGGTCATGATAATGTAAAATAAGTTATGAAAAAGGCTATTAATTATGAAATTCAAAGGCCATGCTTAAAATATTTCTCACCCTATATCCTGACATGTATCGGATTTACGCTTACTATTTACTAAAATTACGGATTTTACGCTTACTATTTAGAAGAGAATCGTAACTAACATAATCACCGGTAAAAAAAATTACAGACAATTTACCTTTCAAGCGAAACAGACGCAAAAATGAGAAAAATCGGAATCTTTTCCTTTGCTTTCCCACAACTTGCGTGCATTGTTAATACTTTAATTCGTGGAATATTTCGCGTTTTACGCGTTTTCCGTTTTGCCTTGTTATAAATAAAGCTGCATAAGTCGCATCAGCTGCCAGAATAATCTAATGACATAATTGAGTAGATGCATGTAAATAGTTTTTTAATATTTTAAGTTTATTGAAGTTATATTATTTTATAACAACCATGACAATCGATGAACTTGTGAAATACAAAGTAATTCAACTGCACAAAAATGGTCTTGGTCGAAGAAGAATTTGTAGACATTAACACATTGTTTGGAATTCAATTATCTCTAAGTACAATAAGAAACAGTATCAACAAGTTTTTAAAAAGTGGATTAATTTTCACTAATGTCCCAATGGTCCCAAGGAAAAGAAAATTTGGTGAAGAAGCTCATAAGAATTTTATAGATGAAGAAATGAAGAAAACACGAGATCTAAGTTCTGAATCCCTTTCAAGAAGAATTGCTACAAAATTCAACATCCAGTATTGTTCATGCAGTGTCAGAGGTCTCAGAAGAAGGATGGGATGGTGTTGTTCTACTCCTCGTTACTGCCAAATGATCCGAGATGTACATGTGGCATGGTGTAGAAGTATGATATAAGCCAACGAAACCTTTGATGTAAGTACATATTTGATTTATGTTTAAAAATGTATGCTTATTTATATATGTAGATCTATATATATACATACATACATACATATATAATTAATCATTTAGAAAAAACATTAAACCAACAGACAGCATCAGTTAAGACGTCTACATGTATAATATATTTTATTTACTTATTTTACAAAAAACAAAAAAACACTGACGATTACTCGACTGTATTTATTGCATGAAATTTTAATATTGTCATATGTATCTTTTACAGGATGTCATTTTCTCAGATGAGTGTCGTGTTGAGCTACGCAGTTGTGGCATAAAGACATTCTTCAAAAAAGGCACAGGTTGGATGAGGATACCAAAAGCCAAACATTCATACAGTGTCATGATATGGGGAGCAATCGTGAAGAATGGAGCTGTGAAGCTATTGATGTTTAACGGTACAATGGACTCCCATTTTTTTATCAAGAAAAGATATTAGGTGATTTGTTAGTCCCATTTATAGAAGAAAAATTTCCAAATGGTCATAGATTTCAACAGGACAATGATCTGAAACATGTATCCAAGTCAACTCTTGTATTGCTCCAAAGTGCATGTAAAGGTAAATGAGCTACGGTGGTCTCTGTTTTCTAACCGTGCTGCTGAAGGAGAAAATTTACAACCAACTTATGGTTCACTTGAGTTACACATTCGTAGAGCACACTTTGTCCCAATGATTTGGGAAAAAGCGGGCATAAATCATCCCTGTCTGTCAAGTGCCCGATCTGCAAGTTTGAGGTCCGCCTAATGATCTGGACATAAAACTATACCGCCAGCACGAGTCTACTCTGGGTCACCATCCCATACACATTCATCAATCATCAGCTTTTAATAATGACTATGCAATGTGCAGGATTAAATACCCTCATGATGTGTTTTCAATAAAGCTTGGTGTCCAGACACATGATGTGCCTGTCACACCATATTCACCTCTTACATTTACAGCAAACTATTCATGTGAGTCATCTTTGCCACCATAAACAGATTCACCATCTTTTTCATTTTCAAACAGCGACTCCGCTGAAAACAGGAAGAGATTTTTCTGATATGGGAAAGATAGAGTTTGAAACAAATGAACGAGATAATTAAAAAATATGCAGTATATCTCAATCTCCAAACCGATCTGTTGACGCTGCCAGTAGCTTAAAGAAATTAGTTATAGGTAGAAAACGACTATACTTGAAGAAATCAGAAACAGATTTGCCATCTTGTTCATTTTTAAACAGTGATTTGTTCTCCCCACTGGAAAAACGAAGAAGTAATTCTGACATGCTTAATATTAAGTTTGAAATAAATGAGACCTTAAACAATTTTAAACAAAAGATTAAACCTCTTTAGGACAATAAGTGTTCACTCATCACCGCTACTCAATATTGCAAAGAGAACCCATCCATCACCATCATCACCAACATTAGCACCAATAGGGGATATTCAGGCTATATCGCATTATTTAAAAAATTCTAAACAAAGTTGTAATTTAAAAAATTAAAGAGTGATTGTTTATTTCATGACTGTTTTGTTATCACTTGCAAATAATTTTTCCTATTTATAGTATGGCTTGTTCCAATATTCAGTCATTAATTTTCTATCATCGACCACGTATGATTATTGCTGGCATTATTGTGACCGGAAAAGGTCTGAAACGTATTAGCGCAGAAGAATTCTCAAAATTCAGCCTCACCAATGTTGGACGGATTCTGTATAAAGAGGCCGTTAGGAAGTCTATTATTAGAATATGTAGTCTCAATCAACCAGCCACTTGGTGGTTGCATGCTCTAACCAGTATAATGAGGCCCGTAGGAAGTAATGTGTATATGTGTGTAGACAGGCGCTCTAGTCCAATGAGCTAACCTCTCCTACGGCTTTTCGACTTGTTCAGACTTCGCCAGTATCACAATTGCACATGAGTTGACTGTGCAATAAATGGTTAATAGAAATTAAATGTTCAGGAAGTTTACGGGATAAATCTCCACATGAAGCTACTGTTGCTGTTTGTGAAGTTAAATTGGTTGGTGGGAAATGGGTATTTTACCCTAATCATAAATATTATCATGGTGGATCGGAGAATAAGACAGGTGTGGTATTCACAGGTGGAATACTATTAATAGAATGTGCTTTTGCTACTCCGCTATGTATCTACAGTAATTATGGCAAAAGACGCAGAGTGAAGGTCCTGATTGGGTGCAAACAAAACATGCAATTCGTCAATTCCAAGTTGCGCAGACAAGTTGCACACTTGTCTAAAATTATATACTTTTGAGACAAACGTCCTCAGTGGAAGCAGTCCTTTGTACATAGCCATTGAGCACGAAGCTCCTCTGAGTCCATGGGTACTTCCGAGAAAAACATGACATGTCAACTGAATCGCTGATTGTCAACCTCATCAATGTTTCATCAATGTTCATCAATGTTTGTCTGTGATTGTCAACTACTTAAATGATTGTCCATGATTCAGAGACGACACGTCAACTGAATCGCTGATTGTCCATGATTATTGACTGCATCAATGATAGTCCACGACTCAGAGACGATAAGTCAATTCGATCGATGATTGTCCTTGATTGTCAACTACACAAATGAATGACCATGATTCAGAGACGACACGTCAACTGAATCGATGATTGTCCATGATTATCAACTGCATCAATGATAGTTCACGACTCAGAGATGATAAGTCACCTCGATCTATGATTGTCTTTGATTGTCAACTGCATAAATTATTGTCCAAGACACAGAGATGATCTTCAGTTATTGTCCATTGTTCGCTGATTGTCCATGCTTCAGAGATGATGAAGGAAAATATGTTGTTGAAGATCTTGTTGTATGGCAACTGAAAATTGTCATGGAGGTGTACTTTCTTTTGGTGAAGACAACTACATAGAAGGATGAATACTACTATAGACAATCAGCTACATCGAAGACATTGATTTATGAATATGATGACATTGCTTTCACTAAAAAAATTCGTTTTCCTAATTGTACAATATACTATGCTTTTCACCCAGTATTTTGTCAAGCTGATTTTTTGGGGGTATTTTTAATGCCGGTTAATTGTACAGTATTGTATAATAATTTACATTGCTTCGTTGTGTTATATACAGTCTTACATTTTTTAAACTGCATTTAATTTTCAAACAGCACACTGTATCACGATTACAGAAATAGTGAGTTATATCTTATGAATGTGAACACAAGCCAGAACAAAGCCAGATATTTTACTTGTGAAAATTTACTTGTTAGTATGTATATAATGCGCCTAACAAAATAATTTTGTATCAAACCACATAACAGGTTACATAATTTTACATATAATATACAATAATGCAAGAAAACTATTTAGTGCAACATGTGACAGTGAAGCGCACTATCATTCATTAATTCTAAGGGAGCAACTACAACATTTTACCTAACAAACAAATTTTTTTGCACAGAAAAGAGAATAGTCTTACTTAAAGTTTATAGTTAAAACTACATATTAAACGCAAGATACTGAAATTTTGTCTAAAATACCGAAATTTTGGCCTCAGGATACTGAAATTTCACCAAGAGAGGTTGGCAGGTATAATAACTCCAAAGTAACAAAAGAAATAATCCACTTCTACCCTCCTCCACTTCTAGAAGCTATGCGATGCGCATCTTGATGCCCAACAAATCAGCGTTCTGCCAGCTAGAGATGAGATCCCACACACCCCAGTGGAGGAACTCCAACTGAAGAACATTTCAGAGCATGTCGAAAGTGGCATATGCACTTTAAGGAGATTAGCTGTCGAGCACAATCCAATCCAATTGGATTGATGTACAAGAAAATGTGGTGTGGTGGCCAAGTGAGAAGACCCCAACCACAAAGCAGGTGAAAGTGCTAAACACCAAAGCCTCACCACAGCCTGACTGGTGTAGATTCACTCTTGTAAAAGTAAAATATCAATCAGGTAGGACATTAGATAGCAATATTTCACTTCTCTCATTTATAATTATAATAACTTCTAATGTACAGTAATGATTGAATTGAAATAATGTTTAAGTTATTTACTACTTATCTTCATTAAATCATTATTTTCTTTTGCTTGTATTAAAAATGAGTTTTGTGCTACTATCAAGCCTGCTACAATCAAGCCATACAGACTGTTTATTTAAATTGTACATTTTGGCAGAATCAAAGGTTTGCGGCGAGTATGATGGGACTACATCAGTTGAAACTGACAATGAAAGTGATGTCAACGATATCCAAAATAAAAAAGCAAGAGAACAAAGAAGAGTTTATGTTTTTGTGTCAGGTAGATATCTAAATTAAGAGTTGAAATAGTTTTTTTTTCATTTCTACTTAGTAATAATTATATGCCAGATTAATTAATTTTTATTTGTACACTTCTAAAGTAGTTTTAAATTTTCACCCTATAATTACAAGGTGCAGAGCTGTCAGTTACATGTGCAACACACAAAAGAACAAAATGTCAGTTTTATTTTTGTAGTGTGCAAAATAGAAAACTGGGAGCGGTTCCGATACAGCCGCCTCCATACACGGAAATAAGTAACACGAAAAAAAGATAATGACAAGTTCTGATGAAAGAGATAATAAAAGAGATGATACAAATGAAGAAGACAATATTGTACTAAAGAGCGTAATAATCGAAAATCGACTAGTCTATGTGAATAACAAATGGCGACCGGAAGAGCTATGCCATCAAAAACCAACCCATTTTCTTGCTCGAGTTGTACTCATAAGGGGTGCATACACTGCAGTATTGGAAAGTGGTCCCTGGCTTTCATGAATAGAGACATACCGGTACCTGCCTTCAAGGAAGAGGATAAACGTAACACAGACAAAGACACTTTGTCTGATACTGAAATTATCGTCAACAACATTCAAGCCGCATTTAATGTGGAAGACATTTCTAACCTGACTACATATTTAAATTCTAAAAAGTATCCATCAAGCCTTTTTGACCGGTACCAAACAATTTCTGATTCGTGATCTAGATTGTTTATAGCCATATTATATGATATAGACAATATACACATAGATGGGTTGTGGATGGGTTGTTAATATGTGATGCTTTTATTCTCCTATTAAGTATGATGCACACACAGACTTTTATTTCTATTGTGCTTATCATTACAACTGTTTCTGAAAGAGAAATATTTGCCTTATCACTTATGAAACCATGGATAAAGAACATTGGCCAAATATACACTGCAATTCAAGCGGCAATTGGGGGCTAATAAGTGGGGTGGGGTGTCACTCGGTAATAAGCTATTTTATTTTTCACATTCGTATCGGCTACGGAGAACCAGCACGTAGTAAAAGCACTTGTGAACAATATAGTTTTGACAGTTTTACGTCCGACACACAGGGGCAATTTATAGACCTCATACTCTCCTAAGGATTGCGTGTGGTAACACGCATGAAACACTGTGTAGAGAATGTAATAGTGATTGTGATTGTGATAGTTTATTTCAAAACTGTGTGTGATTAGATCTTTATGTAGAAACCAACATTATGTAAACTTAGAAAAGACTGATACCTGCAAATACAAAACCGGGTTCCGTTTTGTCTACAAATCAATCGATCAGCTTGCAATGATAAATGCTGTCGCTCATGCATTATTCACACTCAGGTGCTAGTTCCGTTTTGGCCTCCTGACTGCAAAATTGTGTAAACTTAAGAAAAGCACACACAAAAACGTCATAATTATATTTCGATAATGTAAGCAGACTTTTATCAAAGTGGATTTTTTTTAATAAAGTCTAGTTTTAAAATGGATAGATGGATTTTTGTGATATTGTGTCTTCTTGCACTTATACTCGTGGAACAAATAACACAGGTAGCCGTGGTAAATGAAGGGATTGTCGTGGTCCCTCATAAGAAACATCGGGAGTTCTACAAATTTACTTCTTTCTCGTTTGATACAGTCTATGACAACACGTTAAGCACCTACGAAAGGTTTGTGAGTATCGCGGCCAGCCTGTACGCGAGCGTCCCTCAAAATGCACTTTTCAATAACACGTTCACAGAGGATAAAATCCGCCGTATTACTGCAATGATTCCACTGGAGGTCTTCAGTGGTAGCGCAGAGTCCGTTTTGGGACAGTGACACACCCATTGCTTTAAGAAGCAGTATAGAGAAAGGATTAAAGGGTGACAGCATCAAACGTTTGGGTGTCATCCGCAAAGCGTGCAGTCGTGGCGTAGCTAAGTCTGCCAGTGACCGCTACGTGTGTTACAGACTGTCGCAGGAAGCAGTCCACTCCCTGCAGTATGAAATCAGGCACAGTATTTCTAAGGACTTCATCACATTTATTGTTCTAGAGAGGCAGTTCGATAGATTTACACAAGGCGCAAGCAGCTTTCGAGTGTCAGTGAATGGTTTCCATAGAGGCTTGCTACTGCTGTGCGCAACTTTTGATCATTTCAACGGAACGTACGTGATCACATGTCCAACGCTACCCGGATGTTCGAACGTCACGGTGACCCGGATGTACCACAGCTTCATCCTGTTTGTCCAGCCATCCGCTACCGCCATCAGCGCAATAGAAGACAAGGCTGTGGGAAGAGACCGTGTGCATCCACAGCTCCCCATGCTGTATGTCGGCTGGAGCAGCGCCGGCAATGTAGTAGAGGACTTCATCAGACAACATAGACCTTTTCCTGCAAGTCATGATGCAAAGCTTTCCTTTGGCAGGTAAGTACCTTAGGGCAATGATTTGTCCACGGACACAAGTGAAATCACCCCCCGTATCCAAATTACGCGCAATTTTTCAAAATGGCCGCCTCAAATTCTTTGAACTGGATATCTTCATAACTTTTAAGTATTAGTATAAGTATTAGTCAAATGATGGCTCTGACTCTGAAATTGAAGTTGATGAACCAATTCAGAAAGCCGTATCACCCAAATACAACAGATGTGTTTTTTTTTAAGAAATCATTTCTTCATGTTTGTACCATTATATTCAAGTATTTTTCATTTTATAGCTAAAATAATGTTGGTTAAATAAATAAATCTTTTAATTAACATTTTACTCTATGCCCTCAACAAAGTTAAATTTTTACATATTAAATCTAAAAATAATCTGTGTGAAATAAATTCTATTTCCAAAAAAATGCTGAACAGAAACCTACATTTGAGCAAAGTATTAGACAGGAATTTGCCCATTTAAAAGATAGGTTAGATGCACAAATACGTCTGTTGGAGAGCTTGGGTATTGTTTGTGATTTTTAATCATGATTCACTTATTGTTCATGATTATGAAAGAAGTTGATAGCTGATTGAACTGGGCAGGTCAAGTACACAGTAACAGTAACTGGATAAACACATGTGTGATTGAGATTGCTGGTAACAATCCTAAAACAATACCTATGAAATCTTGGAGTACTATTGCTGAAGACTTGAAGCCATTGTAAATGTACATCAAGATGGCAAATGTAGGAGACATGGATAGCAAATTTACGAGGAGCCATAAGCCAGTCCAACACCCAGGTTTTAAGGATAAAATAGGCAATTTAAACGTGTCATGATGATGATGATTCCAGATGTGATTGTGTGTGTTGAGAGTAAACAAATAATTATTTCATAATAGATGTGTTTTTTCCAAATTCTTTCCAAACTATGATGTTTTAATTCACACTTATATTTTTAATTTGTCTTGTTCTGGGTTGGCAATTGCGATAACGTTTAAAAAAAAGTGTATTTCAGAGTCCTTACAGCCGTCAAACGATACAGGCCAATACCACTACCAGAAGTGATGACGAGTGGATTTTGGTGGACAGGCACAAAAGGAGGGTATGTCAGTGCAAATATACCTCAATTTCCTTATGTTTGCTAATCTTCATTGTTTCCATCAAATATTGCTGAGAATTGACTTTACTTTCAAAAACTAGTTTTTTTGTAGAGGACGAAGCGTCATGGATATGCCTGTCGGCCAAATGAAGTGACAACAATAGGGGTGACCTACATTGGCCGCAAGGTCAATAAGCTTTTTTCTCATAAGGTAAGTGAGGCATTTTTAATTCTAACTCTTTCCCAAATCAATCATGTATATTGTCAGCTCATTGTAAGT
Source organism: Streblospio benedicti (assembly GCA_019095985.1). Lineage (NCBI taxonomy): Eukaryota > Metazoa > Annelida > Polychaeta > Spionida > Spionidae > Streblospio > Streblospio benedicti. Next base: position 10,150 of record JAGTTF010000574.1, read on the forward strand.
GTTCAGAGACTATGTTTTTTTCATTTGAACTGTTATTTTCATCAGGACTCATACCCAAAACCATCATGTAATTTGTAAATGCTCCAAGAGTTCATGGTCGTGAAGTGTTTTTACTTTATTTTCATTAACTGTGGCAAAGAAGTTGATAACATGCATTGACTGTAAACATAAAAGCATTGATGAAGATATATTTCTGGGTCATTTTATTGAGGCTCATCAACAACTTGGAGGACGAAGAGGCGAGGAAACAAGAAATGTGTATAGCCATAAAAATAAGTGAAACTAAACGAGCAGCAGAGATCAACACGTGAAATATAAATGAAGACATAGCTATAGATGAAGAACTATGCTTCGAGGATGAAAAAAACACAAGATTTGTCACAATAACTGATGAAGAAAAGGCAAGATTTAGGGAGGAGCAAAAAAATAACTAGATCAAAAGTGCTCAGAGAGCACAGCGTCGCCAGCAACATTGACCCATGGTCAATAAAGATGTTTGCTTTGCAATCAGAGCAGAAAGAAAGTCTTACTTGATGCGTGACTCATCCTACATCTATGTTATTGGCTTTGGATTGCAGGCGCTTTCTAAACATGACTACAGTAAATATCAATTGCCCACGAGTCGAAATTTATATGGTAATGCTGTGCTCTCTGAGCACTTTTATTCCAATATAACCATTATGCCAATTTGATTGTCATGTTTTCGCACAGTATTGAAACTATAGTGGCAAAATAGAAAAAACATAATTAAAGTGGCCATTTGAAAGGTAAACTCTGATTGGAAAAGTGCCAAAATTGAATACAGTCAATGTTCAGTAGACATTTAAGCATTGTACAAGGTTTGAATGCTTTCTCACAAGCACCAACAAAACTATTGCAGAAAATGTTGAAAATGGACCCAAAATGGCACTATAGAAAGCAGACTTTAATTGGCAAAGTGGCCAAAATCGAATCACTTCTGTGTCGCGTCATACCAAAATAGTTGTGTAAAGTTTGAACGGAATGGGGTGAAGCGTAAAAGCTCTAGCTTTTCCGGAGACAAACATACATACATACATACATACATACATACATACATACATACATACATACATACATACATACATACATACATAGTTACAAACAAAACGAAACACAAGGCTTTTCGCTTCAGCTGCTGAAGCTGACGCAATAATACTAAGAGGAAAACTTCCTATGACTTAAAGCTTTTGAATGAGTACTTGACAACTATAAATGAGACACGATGTATTGAAAAAATTCCTGCAGAAAACCTAAACACCATTCTAGAAAACTTTTTTTTAGGTAGTGAGAAAAAAAGATGGGGGAGAATACGAACCAGTGTCTTTGAGAGGCATGATGAACTCATTTCAGCGGTACTTACAAGACAAAAAATACGAAGAATCAATCATGACATCAATGAAATTTGCTGGAATGAGAGACTATAAAAATGAAATTCAAGGTAATAATGACATTGCTAACTACATAGATCTACATGTATTGTATCATTATGCTATAGCTTCTAACATTTTCCAAATCAAAATAATCTACTCAATTTAATAACATTTTTTTGTATTTTCAGCATATATCAGTGGGTAAAGGCAATAGCCCCCCACGCAACAGACACCTCTTAGACAGTGATATAAACATTTTCTACCAGATGGATCTTCTTGGTACGAAATCTCCATTAAGTTTACTAAGAAGTTTACATCGTAATAACATGATGTCCTTTGGGCTAACTGCGAGCACAACTCTTTGTGTTGGGGTGATATAATACTAAAAGAATCTGAATCAGGCAAATATCTGGAATATAGAACAGAATGCTTAACCAAGACACGTCCAGGAGAGAATCCCAGACGATATTGGTTAACATTTGTTACTATGATCATATTACAATATTCAAAATGCTAGATCATATATCAAGCACATTATCTTTTGAAATGTACATGATTTTTCCACAGCATGTTTATAATGCCATATTAAATTGTAATTTTCAGATAAATCCTAAGGCATTTGAAAATGGAACGGAGAGATGTCCAGCCTACATGGCTTACAAAGATAAGCGTCCAACAGGATATGATAAAGAAAACGATCCATTTTACATACAAGTCACAACACCAAGTCCCAGAGATGGACAGTCATGGTATAAAAGGCAGGCTTTAGGCATCCATTTGATAGAAAAATTTGTACCTTCAATGGTCAATGCTGCCGAATTACATGGAAGAAAACTTACTAATACATCATATCGTAAACATTTAGCTGCTAAGCTAAATGAAAAAATGGTGCCAAAGGACATTGGTAGACATGTCACTGGCCACAAGAATGCCAGTTCTCTAGATAATTATGATCCTTTATCCATTCGGCAGCAAAAGGTGCTCTCAGAAATTGTGTCTGATAATAATAGCATATCTACATGGTCAAATGCTGCTACTGATGAAGGCATTTTAGCGCAATGCAACAATTTTCAAATTTCTCAGAATATAAACAAATCTACTTGTCCTGTGCTAATGCCATCTGCAACTTACAACAATTGCACTTTGAATATCAATATCAATCAGTAGTTATTTTATATT
>JAGTTF010000575.1:0-12592 GCA_019095985.1 Streblospio benedicti
ATTTGTAATCAATTTATTGTTTATTCTTTCAAGGAATCATCATAAAAAAAAAAAAAATTAAAGGAAATTATCTCATTATTTGTTCAAAAAATAAATGCATGCACTCACTAACTGCAGGTGAGGCATATCTCAAGCTCGACATTTTTTCGCCATGCAAGTGATTACTTGCATCCACACATAATTTGGACGTGGCGAAACCAACAGGCGGAGCTGATGGAGGAAGCAAGATCACTTGTAGGCGGAATGTCACTCCAGGGTGACTGCCGGTCTGACTCGCCAGGACATTGTAGGAATTGACCACGAGATTGGACGTCAGCATGCTCAATTTACCGATTGACACGACAATTGAGTGGTCAAATTCCATTCTATCATGAAGAAAATACAATTACAGTTTCCATTAATCACTACACATGCTAAATATACACATAAAACATTCTTATCTTGATATAAACCATTTGCCGTCATTAGTCTAAACTTAGCCGTGCGCTTCACAGCAGGTGGCTGTTCTTTTTACCCCTTGAAAAGGTTCTCGGCGTCATTATTTCGTCTGATGTTTCATTCTTTCTGTCTATCAAATTATTTTGTGTTGTTTTTTATTCTAAAATACTTTCAAATACGCAAATAAATTATAAAATGCCAGTATTCAAGCCAGGAGATGCAGTGATTTATCAAGAGAACTACTTAAAGCATCAATTTAAAGGAATAGTTATAAAACCATTTAAAGTGTTGGGATATTTTGAATATATTATAAGACTGACAAGCAATGGATCAGAACAGAGGTGTTCAAGCTTAAACTTAACACTGGATGATGGCAAGTTTGATTTAGAAAATGATCTTGATTTGGATCTTTTTTATGACAAGATTGAACAGCCTGTTGAATGTCAAAGATTTCCTTCATTTCCTGATATTGATCTGATATCAAAACAAACTCCATATCAACCAATAGCAGGTGATTTGTTGTGTTTAATATAAAAAGGAAATGGGCAAAGACTGGAAGGCTGATGGCTATGTTTGGCGTCAAACTGGTACGAATGAAGTCAAATGTTTAAAAAGACATTTGTCCAAATATATGATCTGATTATTGTGCAGCATGTAGGCAGTGAACTTAAGTATCAGCCATCATCGTATAAATCTCAAATGGTTAACCCATTTGTGATTATTGTTCATTGCTACATATACACTGATGACAAGAAACATTTTCAATCATTAAAAGAGGTATAAAAAAGCATATTTAGGGTGCGTTTCCATGAAGTTTGACGAGTTTCAATCTTACTTATTGCAAACTCAGATGCTTCAAGAGATAGATGCTCATAGAGACTATTGTGTACGAGGTTAATAAATTCACTGTAATTTTGCTACTACCCGTGATTGGCTAATAACCTTATTCTTATTCTTCTTTATACTAATTTCAACTATATATGGACACTGAGTGCATACAACATTTATTACGTTAACTTTGATGCAATATCCACGTTTCCATCGACAGATGCATGGCAGTGATCAAGTCCACCATTAGAGAGACAAGTGCGGAGGCGTTGATCCAGAATTACGATACCAACTCAACAGAACAGATCTTATTACTCAAGATCATCTTTTGGTCACTAACATTTTTAGGATTATGCTTCCAGGTTTAATAATATTAAATCTGCACCTCTGCATTCCACATGCACTCACAGATGTGTCACATCTTGGGGTTACATGATAGCGTCATCACACATGACATAATGAAGAAACGTGGCTGATATCATGTGAAACGTCTGTGTAAGTGCATTTCTAATTGAGATGCTCAGATAAGTACATTTTTTATTGTTTTAGACTATTTTAGTATGGGTAGACAGTCATTAAATGTCACCTAGTAGGTTGTACTTACTGCAATGTTTTTGTGGTCAGTCTATTTGTCTACCCTGATGCAAAAAAAAACATAGAAAAAGATTACATCTTTTTCCTTTTAAGGGGGGTAGAATGCTGCAGTGACTCACGATTCCTCACAGACTCATAAGTCACCGCCGCACTGTGTGAGCACAGCAAGCTATAGTCTAAAGGACGCCTAGCTCTGAGGCACAGGACGCCACGACGGTCAGATGTGAAATAAACGTAGAATCAGCAAGACGTCTTATTCTCAGTACCTCAATTTTCATTGGTTGATTGTTTGAAAATTGTTTATTATGGTATACAAATGGTTTATTATGGTATACAAATGGCCACATAAAAGCTGCTTCACGCGGGAAAACGTTACAATTTCTGGATATGGTATGATCATGGCAACATCACGAAAAGCATATACGTTAGAAACAAAACTGCAGGTTATAAGTTATTTGGAACAATGTAATAATGTCAGTGAAACTGCAAGGCACTTCAACTTGCACAGAAAGTGTGTACAACGTTGGAGGAAGGAGAAGGCAATCATTTCTGCCTGTACCTCATCTCTGGCACCAAGAGAAAACGTGAAACTGACAGTGAGGATGATGCACCTGTACCAGTATTAACTCCCTCATCAATGAGGAAACGGAGACGCATCCACAGCAGATCAGCAAAGTTTCGTTATTGGAACAAAGACTGGTTGAAGACATCAAAGATGTGGCGTTCTAAAGAACTGTACCCAGATGAGCCCTTCACTGCATCTGCTGAATGGGTTTACAATTTTCTTAAAAGAAATCAACTTGTGGAAAGAAGGGTCACCAGTATAGGACAAAAAATGCCAGCAAATGCAAAAGAACTGGCCACGGATTACTTTTGTTTTCTTAACAATATGATGGAAGAGCACAAACCAACCATCATTGGAAATATGGATGAAACACCTCAAAAGTAGCTGTGCACACATGCAAATTAGCTGGCTGCTTAAATCACGTGACCTGTAAAGCAAGCATTCTCACTTAGCCTGAGAAAGTTTGTAAATAATTACCTGTTATGTTGCACACAGTGGGTCAATGCAAATGTTTATTATTGATAAAGGTAACCTAGTCTTTTGTGCTAATGTGTGTTGTGATTTGCGTAATCAGCCTTGAATAGTAAGTCTGTGATGTTGACTGGAAGTTTGTTGGTCACTTCTGGCTTGCTGCAGTCACACTTTAATGTAGTACTGGCCGGTTCTGCTGAAGTTCTGGGGTGGGACTGTGATAGATGCAGTCATTGGGACACAGGTTTTTAGACCTTGGTTGAAATATGATAAAGACAAAGAAAATAGTAAGTCGGTCCCATCAAAATATCTTATCAGCAGTGTGATGATCAATGGATCACAAAGTTTAAAATTGGAAACTGTGAGATGCCATGAGAACTCTGGTATGCATAAATTCGTGATGAATAAAATTGCTAATGAAGCTGACCCTACTGCTGCTCCTGCTGCACATGCCCTCAACATGTATACGAATGTTGATTTTCCGAAAATGGCATTAAAAATGGAAAATGCGCATTATCTAATCAAACAGCATCGCCCCTTTAAAGACTTCCCGAAATTGTGCGAATTAGATGTAGCAAAGGGGTTGGACCCTGGCAAAACGTATTTGACTGAATAGAAAGCCAAAGATTTTGGGTCAGTAATGGCCTCAGTGGAAAAACAACAACTTGCAAATTCTCTCGAGGGGAAGTATTTTGCATTGATATCAGATGGGTCAACCGATAATGGTTTTATTGAGGAGGAAATCCTGTATCTACGAAGATGTTAAATGGGCCAAATCAGTACACAGATTGTTGGCATCAGAAACCCTGATAATCCTGGAGCAGATGGCATTTTCAAAGTCTTGAATGCCATATTACAAGATTTCAATATTGATGCAGCTACTATTGGAAAGTTCCTGGTTAGTTTTGCGTGTGATGGGGCTGCTCTTATTCAGGGGGTCAAAAATGGTGTGGCATAGCAGTTTAAAAAACTGCAACCATCATTGACGATTGAACACTGTATACATATGAAAAACAAAATCAGATTGTTTTTACCATATTCAGTTTTTGTTTTGTTCCATTTTGTTCTCGCTAATCTTTTCTTTTCAGGCATTTCGTCTATAATTCCCCTGTGATTTAAGTAATATACTAGTAACAGCTTCTGTTTCATTGATGATTGATATTTTATTCATGATACAAAGTAAAATAATATGGTAACAAACAGAATAAATTATTATAGTCCACAACATCTACTTCACAACAACATTTTTAAAATGTTATCTTCTAAGGAGGGCATTTCAATGATTTTTAACAATACCCTGCTGAAGGGTGTAAAAGAATTTGTTGAGCATATGAGAAATACATAGGATAAAGAATAAAAAGCAAGTGTTTTCAAGAGCTTCTAATTTGATAAAAACAGAACTTTTTAAATATAAAAGAACTAACCACAATGCACACAAAATAATTTTTTCAGGTCACACAATACGAGTTCACTGGGTGGCGTTTTGTTATTGAATCATGAGCTACATGCAAAGCATATGATGCACATGAAGCAAAGGATCTGATATTGCTCTCCATATTTTAACACAGTACTGGCCGGTTCTGCTTAAGTTCTGGCAGTGGGACTGTGATAGATGCAGGTTTTTAGAGCAACACATCACAAAATTATGTGGGTTTCAGATTGAAAACACCTGTCGGAATGACAGCGACCTTAACTACCAGAAGACTTTTCAGCAGCAGGAGTGAAGCAGAAGATGTCACAAAAGGACCCGAGCAGAAAGGAAATGTTTTCACATGTTGGATTGTTGTTTTTAATCTTGCAAGATTTTTTGTAGCCCAGTTTGGTCGCACTTTTGTGATCAATTTACTTTTTAGTGTAACAAAATTGGAGTAGAATGTCCATGAACAAATATGAACACCATATTTGGCATGAATATCAAAATGTATATACACTGTGTTGGAGTGGCTGGAATTGTTAACTCATTGTGGTCTCTCATTGCCAAATCATGTTAATTAACTGCATAATCACTAAATTATGGTAATACAACTGCCCCAGAGCTCGCAGTCCCCGAGTCTGCACCTGCAAATTTGCTGACTGCTGCTATTATATCTGATTAGTGGCCAGATTGTAAATGACAGGACTTGGAGGATGTTTTTGTACTTCACAATGCACTCATCATGGGGTTATGGCGCATAGCAGAGGAGATATTGAAACATGGAGCCGAAATTCGGTCACTACAGAGGTTGGATCCTGATGTTTTCAAAGAGCTGCTCAAACAATGATGGAGAATGAAGACCACCAAAGTAAAACATTACCGGGTTTTATTCAATTCATTGGAATAAAATCGTTTGAAGTTTTTCTGTATTCAGAATCACAATTTGTAGTGCCACAGGTAGATATAAGGATATTCCATTGATGGCTGCTATTTGTGAGCGGGCAATGGACTCTGTGCCAAGTGGCTTTAACATTAATAAATCAGACTGCAATGGTGCCACACATTTAATGCTAACTGTTTCACGGAAAGAGATGGGATTTAGTAAAAAGATGTTCTCACGACACGGAGCCCACTACCAAAACTTGCTCCCGGGATCAACCAATGACCCTGCAAAATATTTATGTGTCATGTGTTAGAAACCAGACTGATTAGATGATTTTTCATTGCCCGTTGATTCAATGGATGGGTTTGAAAGAGACCCTTAAAAATCAAGGCAAAAAGGCAACATTTAGTAAGTCAGGCCTTTTATCCAGTAAATTTTCAAACAGTATGGTTCTGATATTTAAAATTGCGACATTTTGAATACCAGTATGTGCACTAATATTTCAACAGTTTTTTTAACAACTTACCCATTACTAGTAATCAAATGAAGATAATTTTTATGAAATTACCTTTTGATTTAACTCTATTAATAAAAAGATATCAGTTAGGCTAATGGGTGAATGTCTTGTGAATTAACTTGTCTGATACTAGAAACGTGGGACGTAGTAGTCTAGACATAAGTTAATGGAAATTGGCATAATTACGTCATACGTTAAGGAAAATAATGTGCGGAACTTCTTGTCCGCAATGCAACAAGATTGGCGCATTGATAGTTATATTTTAGATATATTTAAAACTGAGAGTAGAAAAGATTACATGGTTGTATATATTTGTTCTACTATTCTAAATTGTTGTTACAATGTATAATTTAAGTTCTTATTTCATATAATTTAGATTGTTTTGCACTACACTTTGGTGTACTCATAACAATGCAAGTGTAGTGGAAAATCAAAAATAAACATTCTGGGCACTTTTGCCCGGGACATGAAGCTGTAAACTTGCGTTGTAGTGGTGTATTTTTATTAAGGACAAAGAACACTTCCTGTAATTCATTTATTACTAACATCTATTGAGTGGATGCTGGTTTTACTCTGTTAGTAAGGTGAGCCATTTTGCACTAACATATTAAAAATTGCATGAAAAAGTAATTTCATAACTTTCTACATGTGATAAACGGAAGTGAACTATAAAAACAACAAAAAGTGACTGTGAATTTTCTATTAACATGTATTTAACCTGAATTAGCTATTTTCTTACATCATGATAATCTAACAAGTGAATTTAGAAAGAAACTCATTCTAGATCTTCAAGCTTTTTATAGCAACAATCTCATCAGCCAGCAGTTTCAGCTTGAGCTAAGGAAGAAGTTTCATGGGAATGGTATGAGAAAGTCATTTCATATCTATCCTCTGTTCACAGCAATGATCTCATCAGCCAGCGGTTTCAGCTTGAGCTCAGGAAGAACATGGGGAAGTCCGAGTCGTTCAAACGCCTCATCAGACTTGACCGGCATGTGGCTCCTGATGGTCGCGATGCTCAGAGATTGGAGAGAAAGTGGCCGTGGTGGTTCTGGGAGGATGCCGGGTATGAAGGGGTTAGCCCCGTGCTGCAGTAGAACTGGCACCAGCTCACATCCCTCTCCATTCACTGCCCTATGGAGCGCTGTGTCACCATCTTTATCGTTCATGTTTATGTTGTGAGGAGAAATCAGCTGGGTGATGATGTCTGCTGGGGCACCACGAAATGCAGCATCATGTAATGGGGTTTGTTGACAGTCATTACACAGGTTGACATCAGCCCCGTACTGCAGTAGAACTGGCACCAACTCCCATCTTTGCCAATTCACCTCCACATGGAGCACTGTGTCACCATCTTCATCCTGCATGTTGATGTTGTGAGGAGAAATCAGCTGGGTGATGATGTCTGCTGGGACACCACAAAGTGCAGCCCAGTGTAATGGGGTTTGTTTATGATCATTACCCAGGTTGACATCAGCCCCGTGCTGCAGAAGAACTGGTACAAGCTCCCATCTGTTCTCTCTCACCGCCTCATGGAGTGCTGTGTTGCCATCTTTATCTTGCACGTTGATGTTACTTGGTGAGATCAAACTGGTGACAACGTCCGTTGGTGCATTGTTGAAAATTGCCGTCAGGAGAAGCAATTTGTCTTCACTGAGGATTTCGTCGTTGGATTTTGTTTCCTCCATCTCTCTGACTTCTTCCCAATCTCCTTTTTCACTATTTCTGCTGAACTGATTTCTTTCCTAATGTTTGTTCTTGTTATTGATTGGTCAGTAAATATGTTTAGTATCTTATATTCTTAAAACTAAATCTGCATTAATCAAATCCTTAATAGGGGCTTCTTTTTCTTACCAGCATTTGGTATGAACTTAAAATCCACAAAGTTATATGGCTATAACCATCATATTTTTGTTTCAAACCAGCACTTTCATCACATTCCATCCAGTACGAGTGTTTAATATGCGTATGAATAGAAGCTATAACATAGTTGTTTATTGATAAGAATATTGCAGTACATGTACAGTAGTCCAGCTAAATTCCATAAGCATGGACTGTACCAGGCAGAACACACTATTCTCACTATTGCAGAGAAGGAATATGAGAGTCATCATGGTATTGCTCTCACTTTTATGCAAAATGTCCAATTTTTAAAATTTAGTTTGTACCTTCATAATTTTTAGTGGGGGCTGGACAACTGCTATACAACTTCAAACAATTTCTCCTTCAACATTGACTTCTGTTGCTCATCACTGTGGTTTGCCATTGTAATCCTTTTTGTTCCTGATATGATACCCACGTACTGTTAAAAGGTTCTGTTCAACTAAATACTAAATAACACATCAAAAATGCAATTCTAATGTGAAATCTTATCCTTGAAATGGTTATGAAGTATTCCACCTGTGAGTTGTTAGAGCCATTGTTTCTCACATAAATACCAATTCATTCCATGAGTAGAAAACAGCTATATAATAAAATTCTACATGTAATTGTGTTCTAATTTTGCTACTTAGCTTATAACAAAACACAATGAGAAAAACCATCATTATGATTTAATACATTAATAGAAAATTGTGGAATGACAGTAATATTTGTTTATCAAAGTCCACTTGACTATAAGACTAACAAGGCAGATTTAACATTTACAGTTTTTAGTCACAATGCAAACGCCCTAAATGTGATATCCCTTTTTTATGGATGAAGACAGGGAGAAACCATGATGATTATCAAGAATCTGCATGTATGTACTTGAAATGTTTCTTATGGTTTCTTGAAATGGGCTTATCTCCAACAACACTATATGAATTCAATGATGATGTTCAGTGGCTCAATTCTTCTCTCACACATACGGGCAAACAAACGCAAAAGATCAAATAAACTATTATCAATATTGGAGGCCATCTTTGATTTGGAGAATACATGTATACTGTTAATATAGCATGTTGGAGGCTATTCAAATGGCTTTCTTGGAATAAAAAATATAGGATTAAAAACCTACATTGTCATTCTGTGGTTGAACCCCATAGACCACAAATCTGAAGAAAAAAAACTATTCCGGACGCTTCCGGGTTAAACTAAAAATTGAGGTTTGGTATCTACACTAAAATAAAACTTTCTATACGAATTAGTATAAAACCTCCTCTTCTCACTCATACATTATTATCATCATAAATATCACAATGATTCATCATACATATACCCATGTGCACCTGTGTTATTTTGTTGAAATAGTATCAATTTGCTCTGGAAAGTACAGTTTCTGTAATATGTTGAAATGGACAAGTCCATCTGAAAGAGGAATAGGACATTGACCTGGACTTTCCAATCAACATTCATAAATTCTATTGTTCTTTTACTGTATCTTATCCTATTTCCAGACATTAGTGCTGATGAGGTTAAAAAGAAGTTGGAACAGATATAAGAAATAACAGATTAAAGAAGCAGGAAAAGGGAAAGGTAATTGTGCTTACAATCATCAGTATCTTTTGTACACTCCATAAGTACAAGGTTAATTTGAATCATAACTGAATGTACATATTCAATGTTTCAGATCAGTAAATTTAATAAACCATCACTGAAACAAAGGACCAGAACCATTAATGCCTCCATATCGACGGGAAATTTTTTATCACGAAAGTTTGTTGTATCCTGTAAAGAAACATTAAGCACAGACATTCCGACTAATCAACCAGAAACAGCTAAAGGAACATATTTCAAAAGTTTTAAATTTGAAATATATAACTGGAAAATATACACTACATCATTTTGATGGAAAAACATTTTCACATGACAATTTTGCCTCATTCTATGGACATTGTACATCTAGACTTCGGTTGTACATTTGTGAGGTAGGCTGTGACCATTTGGATCAGAATGTTACATACATTTGTACTCTTGTCTATTACATTGACAAAACATTGACAATATCTTCATCATTTTAGAAAGTTGAGGTGGATGATACTTCTGAGGATGAAACAGGTAATCTTTTAGGTATATAATAGAAATATTTGATAATATTTATTGAAGGAATGTAAATTGTAGGTTTTGAAATATATATGTTGTATATAATTGTCATCAATTTGCACATTTAATGGTGATGTCACACATGTCGGATTGTATGGTCAGCATACAAATATTTTAAATTTTTTTCAATGGATGACAACAGAGAACCATGAAATATCCTAATAGTGCCAGTAAAAAATTGTTTAGCCAATAAATTCCGGCTGTATTTCGTCCATGTGTTGTCAATTAATTTCGCTGAGACTGGGAATGTAAATTATAACAGAATGTATGACAGGCTGATGGTGGAGCTCAGGAATGAAGATCAAAGAGCATTCCATAACTTTATGAGAATGCCGCCAGCCATTCTTTAGTATTATTCTGTTTGCCATGGTGTCTTCAGACTACAAGTTCATCTGGTGTGTTATATCAGGAAAAAGGTCCATTTCAGATGCACAAATCTATAACCACAGTGAGCTATGAGCTGGGCTTAAGAATGATGATATGATATGTTGGCCATGTCCAGATACCACTGCCAAATGACAACCAGGATGTTCCGTGGCTTCATTATTGGCGACGATGCCTTTGCACTCAGGACGTACTGCATGAAACCGTACAGTAACAGGAACTAGACAGGACAGGAGAGAATATTCAATTAACATCTGTCCAGAGCCAGGAGAATGGTTAAAAATGCTTTGGCATCCTTGCCAATTGCTTCCAGATTCTTCTCACCACCATGAACCAGCATGTGGATAATGTGCAAATGATTGTCAAGGCCTGTCTCCTCCTTCATAACCTCATGAGGGACCGCTATCCCATTCTACAGAACAGGCTCGTGGACCATCGAGGTGCAGATGGAAACATGGTGGCTGGTGACTGGCGTCAGGGACGGGACCTCTTGGATACTGTCTATGATAATGTACACGCCCCTAACAGAGCATGCAGGCAACCAAGATACTTTGGAACATCTTCTTTGGAGCCATCTTCTCACAACGCTGGAGAATTTATACAAAATATAATACAAAGTAATACTACAGACTTCAATATTGTTTGGGTCAACAGCCGTCAAAGTTGTGGTGATAAATGCAGCACAGCTCGTATGTGAGTGTGTGATCAATCCGAGATCAATACCATGACTTTACGAGGGACATGCACGGACCGTCCGTGGAACGTACGTGAACTGTACTTGGACAATCCGTGTATCATCCGTATTTTGTAAGTGTTTGTGTGTGTGTATCATTCGTGTTAAATCTGCTTAATTTTTACATAAAGACCAACAGTTTTTGTAATTTTTTCCACGGAGCCCCACATATCAAGAAAATGCCAAAACATTTATTTTGTGGTACATATGTGTTTCATCCTTTTTTTCTATGTGACAGTGATTTAAACTAAAATACTTGGAATTAACTTGAAAAAGGTAGAACATGATTATGTGTTAGATAATCTTGATTTTGCATTCTGTGAAATAAGACCCTCCAGAATCTGACCTAGGGCCTAGGCCCTCGGGTCAGATTCTGGAGGGTCTTATTTCACAGAAATCAAAATCCAAGGTGATTATCTGACTTAAAGGCATACAGACACATAGCCCAATTTATTTTTAAAGAAAAAAGATAAATATGGACTTTCACTGGTTATTATATATATTGTTCTAAAACAACACTAATATGGCCAAAATATTAACTTCTAATAGATTTAGCACAATTCACCAAAGGTCAACAGCTGAACATTAGCCCACTTAATTGACCCAATTCTGGTGTTCTGTGTCAGTGAGGTCACGTTGAGAATATACTGTTGCAGCCACAAGCCAGTAAACAGAGTATTTTGTAGTGCAGACATCAACAATTCCGTAAGATTATTTTGCCCGCGGCCCCACGGACGCAAATGGATAGTCCATCAATTTATAACAGCACGACGATTAATCTCAACAGTAGGCGGGGACGTTATGTGTACGATATGTACCGTTCCGTGCGTCGCTAGAAACTATTATCGGGACAGTCGTTTTTACGAACGCTACGCAGACACCCGGAAATAAAGCGTCGTCACAGAGAAAACCAAAAGTCTAATTTTAATATTTACGAAGCAGTTTTTCGTAAATTAAGAGAGATTGAAACGCACAGTGATTATGGGGAACATTGAAATAGTAGTAAGGCAGGGAACGCGTCTAGGTTTGAAGCGTTTAAAACGGCACTGGTGGGTAAAAAATGTCCGAAATTCGAGATTCACTACGGGGTCGCCGCCAAGCAAGTTCAGTAAATTATATATATTTGTAATGATTTGCAGTCAGTAGATAATCAGCTTACATGAATACATTCTTAAGCCACTTGTCTACTACCTGGTCAATATCTTAACTGAATAGAACATTTATGAAAGAGAAGCATGGCCAGTTTTAATAATGCCATTAATGGATGTCCACAATATTCTAGACTAGACTTCTAATCTTTAGGCTCAGGGAAGTTATGCTTTTTTATTTACATTTCATAAGTAGTTTAATAATGAGCACTTATTTTATAGGGCTAGACTAGACTACATGCGAATAATTATTTGATAATTAATAATGACATTAACTACAATTCTTCAGCACTATCAGCAATAACACAATCTCAAAGACAAATATGTAAGGTCTAGGTTGCTGAATCATCAGCTAATCCTGTACTAGTACATGCACTTTGGTAAAAGGTTCAACTAATTACAAATTGTCAGTAGATCTACAAAAATTATATCCAGAATTATTTATCATCTTGGTTTTTGACTTGTACCTAAATTATGACAAAATCTACAGGCAAACTGTTAAAGCAACGCAAACTTTAGTGAGGGTCTTGAATCTTCATGGGACTTCATGAGATAAGCTACCTAGCAGAGGTCAAATGAATACCTATTAGATTC
>JAGTTF010000576.1:0-12132 GCA_019095985.1 Streblospio benedicti
ATTGCCCTTTTTTTGCAACAGTCAGTATAGTGGGTAGGAGCTTGGTAAGTATTGAAAAAAAGAGAAGAATATAATCGTATCCTATATACTATACAGTCAGTTTGTTTAAAGTATTGTCAGCATTAAACTGCAAATTGTATAATCGATAACACAAATTCTTTAAATTCACTCTTTAATAGGTTTTGATACTAGACTTTTTTGCTTTTTGATAAACAGTAATAAAGCTAGACAAGTAAATTTACTGGCAAATAAAGAATAGATGATAAAGACCAAAATTACTTGACTTCACAACATGAAAATTACAGAACGTTTTCAACTTTTTCACTCCAACCTTCGCTGTCTGTAACACATACACACATCTAAGATTGACTGAAGTCTTAGCACATGTGACTATTTCATTACTCTGTTGACTGTCGGCAAGCCAGCTAAAAACCCAGTGTAAAAACCACGTGTAAAAACCCAGTGCAAAACCCAGTGTAAAAATCCAGTGTAAAAACCGCTGCACCTTATAGAGAGCTTCACTAGCAACGGCCTCGCTTTGGTCGTTTATGGCAGCCTCGTGCTGGTCGCTATGGCAGCCGTGGCTGGTAGCTATGGCGCTGGTTGCCGGCGGTGCTAGCTGCCGGGTGTGAGCTGCCTCGTCGAGCGTGCGAGGTCGCGGTGCTCACAAAAACACTGCTGCTGTTTTCACGCTTGTGCATGCGCTGCATTTCGTTGATCGTGGCTGTTATCTCAGCAGCTCTTCCGTGTGGTCCCTGAGCCTTGAGGACGTTAGACACAATATATAAATTTTCAATTTCATCTCATCATTATTTGGTATTTATAGATTTTTCTCAGCAAACAAATATTATAATAAAAAACAGAAAATATATTTGCTGACAACCATTAGCATACTGTGGCCTAAACATCATGATACACAAAGAATATTACAGAAAAGGAACTATTTTATGTGAACCTCACAATGTATAGTTCACATGAAAGTAAAAAAATCATGATACAAAAATCATGGATAGCAGTGACAAATATCAGTGTACAGTGTGTGAGAAATTATTCAGTCGAAAGGATGGTTTGACAATACACATGAGAATCCATACAGGTGAGAAACCTTTTAAGTGTGATGAGTGTGCAAAATGTTTCTCCAGAATTGACCACTTGACCAGACACATGAAAATCCACACTGGGGAGAAACCGTGCCAGTGTACAATTTGTGTGAAAATTGTTTAGAGAGAATGAAAAGTCAGCCTAAAATGCACATGAGAACTCACACTGGTGAGAAACCTTACGAGTGTAGTGACTGTGGAAAGTGTTTTTTAGTCAAAGTAGCAGCTTGACCAGCCACATGAGAATCCACACTGGGGAGAAAAAGTACCAGTGCACAGTTTGTGAGAAAAGATTTGCAGAGAATGGAACACTCAAAATCCATATGAGAATCCACACAAATGAGAAAAGTTATGAGTGTAGTCAATGTGGGAAGTATTTTAGTCACAGTAGCCACTTGACCAGCCACATGAGAATCCACACTGGTGAGAAACCTTATCCGTGCACAGTGTGTGAGAAATCATTCAGTCAAAGTGGAACTCTGAAAGCCCACATGAGAACTCACAACAATAACAAACCTTATGCATGTGGAGTTTGTAGAAAATCTTTCTCTCACAGGTCTGCAGTAGTAGTTCACATGCGCACACATACAGAGGAGAAACCATACAAGTGTGATCAGTGTGGCAAAAGTTTTACTGAGAACGGTAACCTGAAGATCCACAAGCGCATACACACTGGTGAGAAGCCATTTTACTGCCATATTTGTCACCGGTCATTCACTCATAGAAGCAACTTGAAAACTCACCATATGACTGTGCATGCTAAGAAATGAACACCATATACTTTTACAGTCCAATGTTCAGTGTTGAGAAGGACTAAGTCTTACAGGAGAAGTGATTTTTATGGATAATTCTGGAGCTGCAACGACAAGGAAATAAAATTTCTGTTTTATCATTGTACTAGATGTGGATGAGATTTTAGATGAACAGTGACGGTGTATATGTATTAAAATTTTAGGACATAGCTAAATATGATAGGATATAGTTTTAGATTTATTAGGATAAGAGGATAAAAGCAAAATACTTAGTAAACAGATTTTGTGATGTTCATGAATCAGATGTTATTGTGTATAACTAGAAATTAGAATGTTCTTGATTTACCAATAAGTCTTGGTTTGTGTAGCATAAACACTTATATTTAAAAGTAGTAAATAGTTATGAAATAGTAATGATTTCTTAGCATCTGGATTCATCATATGAAGAAGGAACAAACTCACTCAGATGCTTCTATCAAATGCTTGTTATTGTGGAGAGAAGCATCTGAGTAGGTTTTTTCCTTCTTCATATAGTAAATAGTTAAATTTAGAGTAGTCAATTTTCTCAGTGTTGATCAATAAACAGAATCTGCGGGATCGTTGTTTTTATCCAGAGATACAAATCTCGCGATGTCTCCATGAACATTGACTCCAGCGAGTGAACCACAAACTTTAGGTTGCGTTTCTCACACAGAGCAGTGCACAATAACAGCATGAAAAACTTACAATAGTCAAGATTTTTGAAATTGGTAATTATGAGTGTTTTAGTTCTAGTGTATGAATATAGTTCTATACATATTGTATGGAACACACACCCCTGTCCCAAAGATCTGTCCCACAGATATCATTGCACAAAATAACAATATCACATGGAAAACTTTAAGTTTTATAGGTTTTTAAATTTGCAATTCTATCAAGCAATGAGCAGGAATATAGATATTGTGTAACCCGCCGCCCGGCAATTGGTCATCATTGTCACCTCATTCCTCATCCCCCCCGAGTGATGAAGTCATTTGTGAATAATCCCTTAACAGGTTTAGCAGTCTGCAATATTTACTGTTTAAAAAATAACGATCACTTTTCAAGTCATTGTGATAAGAAATAATAATAAAAACGCAGCATCTGTAAAACTTATAAACATTCTATAAACTATAAACTGTTAATTATACAGATGATTTTGTCATTGGCTAATTGTCATTTTCTCTGGAGAGAAACCATGACTGTGACAGTTCTGTTCAAATAGTCGTTTATGGGGCCACACCACATGGATGTATGGACAAATGAGACACTGGATGAAAGTAAACATATATTTCTAGATGAGAACTGACAGCAAGTTCATGGAGTAACATTTTCTATCAAACTCAAAAATGGTAATGAATATCAAAACAAAAATTATAGGAACTATGCACTATTTTTGTTGTTTCATTTGCAGCATCTACTGTCTCTCAATCAGTGAAAAATGCCATTTACTTAAAGTGTTCATCATCATGTAAACCAATTTTTTTTAAAAGTCCAATGTAGATCTGGCAAAAAAATGTTGCAATCCTACAATTCTCATTTTTATATTCAGTACATTTTTTTAGTTATGATACAAAATGTTACTCCATGAACGACACATTAGGGGAAGTATCTTTATTATGTGAAAACAATAATATGTGTCAATGATTTGGTGTTAATTGTCCACTCATTAGAACTTGCACAATTTGGAACACAAGAACACAATGTAACCTGAATACAAGACAGCACCAGGACTTCAGCAACACAACAAACAGCCTTGAGGACGTTGTGACACAATATATAAATTTTCAATTTCATCTTATTATATGGTATTTATAGATTTTTCTCAGGAAACTAATATTATTATAATAAGATAATATATTTGCTGACAACCAACTAGAGACCTTTCTTAGTAAAGATAACAAGACATAAAAACGTACAACATGAATATCACATATTTATCTAATCAACACTCCACCTAACTACGTTAAATGTAATTATATATCCAACTAGCTGTCGGGTTGTAACAGAAGAAATCCGGAACACATTAATTCTCCTCCCTCGCCATCCTTCCCTCTGCACCATTTCCTCACACCAGCTCCAGTCAGAATACAGGTCTGTGACGGATAGAATACACCTCCATCACCTTCCTCCCATCGGCTTAAGTCATAGCCATAAACACACTACATGTATATGACAATGATTGATCCCTCTAATATCGCGATGAATATATTTCCCACCAACTTCTGCTACCCCTGGTAAACATGTGTGGCAAAGATTAAATGAGAAAGGAGAGAATTCCGGTATTTAATGTTGACAATCACATACATGTATTTAGATAAACAAAAAATACCAGAAATCAAATTTATAGATGACACGAATATATAAAACATTACAAATCAAAACATTGAATTTAATTTACTTCTCCAAACTTGACTGTCATGATATCATAACGCAAACAGCCTAGTTAGTTTATAAGTCCTTTCTGTTTCCGTTGTGCCTAGTTTTCGTACACGTGCTGCCATCTATTAAACGTCTTCAAAATGAAATTGTTCAAATTTAAGTTTTGACTTTTTACTACTTAAGGACCAGTAATTGAAATGCTATATAGTGATTGATATTACTTTTATTGTTATTGGGTCAAAGATAAATAGTAAAAACAATATTACTGTGAAAGACGGACACGCTGAACAATATTTAGGAACAAATAAATGAAATAACCCCAATTGCATGTCAATAAAACTCAAAAGTTGATCCTTAACCTGGTTTTATCTATTTTTTCTGGTAAAAAATAGTATTTCTTAAAATTCTTTGCAACACACTATTCTCCAATACGATCTCTCTAACAATAGCAAACATTAGGTGTTTCAGGCTTCTTAAAGGCAATTTTATTCTATAAGAAAGAATTGGAGCCAAACAATTGACTGATATATCTTTATAAAGATTTCCCATCTGCATAAACAATGTTCACTGAAGATATGCTATTAAGTTTGATGACCACGCCTATCAATATACATGATACAGGAGTATCAGTAACTTATAAACTATAGCAAATTATAGCTGTATACCCGGCGCTGCTCGGGTTGAAACAGAAGAGATCCGTAACACATTAAATCCTCCTCCCTCCCCATTCTTCCATCTATACCTCTTCCCTCAGACCAGCTCCTGTCAGAATACAGGTCTGTGACATATAGAATACACCTCCATCACTTTCCTCCCATCGGCATAAGTCATAAACATTTGTATATGGCAATGATTGATCCCTCTAATATCCCTCCCACCATCTTCTGCTACCCCTAATATACACGTGTGGAACAGATTGAATGTTCCGCCCTCCCCTACCCTTCCTTCGGCCGCCTCTTCTCTCCCCAACCCTCTCTACTCCATCCCCATATAAACAGGTCCAGATCAGTCTAAATGCATCTCCATCACCCCCTTCCTACTGCTTGGATTGAAATATGAAATCTGGAACAGATTAAATGCTCCTTCTTCCCCCTACCTTCCTCACCAACATATCATCTGCCACCACCTCTCAACAAATCTGGGCTGGAAAAGACATCTCTCCTACCCTATCCCTCACAACAGCTCATACATGTCACCTCCACAATATAGGTGACTGTACTGTGACGTTTGACTTACACAAACGTTTAAGTATTACGTAGTCTACGTTTAAAAAAACATGGTGCTGTAAACAGCATGACGAACACTCGAAGGTGGGGGGGGGGGGCGTGCCAGACAGGTTGAAAACGGCACCCATCAATATACCTATGTTTGAGAAAAAGTGACCCACAATAAATCAATATCTGAGAAAATGTGACCCATCAATATACCAATATCCGAGACAAAGGTGACACACCAATATATCAAACTCAGATTCTAGTACATGTAGATATCAAGAATGAATGTAATGAATATCAATATTTTTTACCCATGTAAATATACTAAAAATGTGAGAACGACACACTGAAATATACCAAAAAATGTGAACAAAGACACCCAGAATATACCAAAAATGTGAAAAAAGACACCCAGCAATATACCAAAAATGTGACAAAAGACACCCAGTTTCGAGGCACGTCCGTACTAATCGCTATAGGGTGAGACACCCCCCCCACGATTCTTTTATCTTGTTTTTATCATTAAAACCAAGTTATTTGGTTTGAAATGTAGACATTATAACGACAGCCAAGTTGTCCTGATTGTACATACATAATTTGGAGTGTGTACGTCTTCTGTTTAAAAAGCCTTTTGTGACCAACAAAATTGCTTCTTCCTCTCTATATATAGATACTTTTAACGTCAGACCCACGTTCCTGTCCTAGAGTTATCAATTAATTTTTAGTTCCTTATTCATGTACACTTAGCCGAAAACCCACCAGCTGAGAGGAAGAAGAAGAACAATGGGGGGATTTTCTGCTGCCGGCGACATCGACTCTGACACCTTGTGAGTGGAACAGCAGCAGGCACAGAAATGGAGCAATTCATAGAACACCATAGTCCAGTCAAATTAGGAATTTAGCGGGAAAAAAATAATGGGTATTCCATTTCTTATTTTTTCATATCTATACACCATATAGTGCTTCAGAAAAAAAATCCCCATCAATCCACCTTGGGCAAACTTTTTTATAGCAACTTGAATTTTTGGCACCAAAACCGGACAAGATTTAGGGGTAGGTGTAATTTAAGTACACAAAGGGGGTTGTTCTGACAGGTTAGAGAAGCTGATTTAGTATAATCTTATTGAGACATAGTGTATTCTTGTTTATTATGGAAAATCCAGAATGCTGGATCAAAAATTTTTTTTACAACTATTTTTACTTATTATAGAACCCCCAACCTAGAAGAAAAACCTTGAAATTTAGGTATATGTCTAATTTTGGTCCAATTTATAAAAACTGTAATAATATGAATTAACCACCAGCATGTAAAATATGTTAAAGTAATTTGACATTCTTCTGAACAAATTGGGAAATTTACACCAGATCATTGTGCTGCATATTTCATTTTTCTTTCGTACTTTACTATACTATACACAAGTTTCAAGGCATCTTTATGGCTGACTACATTTAAATCAATAGCATAAAATCTTTTCATGACATTCAACACATTAAATAACATTTCCTTCATTAACTACACTTACAATTCAAGACAAATTCAATGCTATAAAAACTTTTTATCACACTCACCACATCAAATAGCATTTCTTTCATTAACTACACGTTTCAAGACAAACTCGGTAGTTCCAAGCTGTTTTAGCAGTTCATCAAACTTCATCAAACTTCTATTCATCAAAGTCAAACCCTTGAGTGTTCTTGCATGTCACACCATGGCAAAGCCACCACATGCATCAACACACTTGAGTCCATGTTTGTGACAAGAACATAAATTTGTTTTGCACTGGTTAGTATTTTGAGCCTTACACTTGCACCTGATGAACTGCAAAACATTGGTCGGAGCTATGCCCTTATCTGTTGGAATTGGCTTGAGCGTCTTTTTCACCACGTTGCCAGCCCCCAAAACAAGGATCAAGTGACTCTGTATTTAGGTCAGACCACTGCCTGACTTGAATGTATACACGTAAAGCATGGAAGTAGGCTGCACGTTCAGTAGGTGGCATTCTTTGTGGTTCTAGAACATGTGATCGAGCTATCATCGATTGATATTTCAGGAATCTTAGCTCTGTCAAAGTCTCTGTATGATTGGCCCCAAAAAAGCAATCCAAAAATCTTTATTCCTTTTTTGCCAACAGTCAAAGGAGACTGACATTTTTCAAATCTTTCGATCATCAGTAGTAGTAGGAAGAGGTCGAGCAGGAATAAGGTTTTTACCATTCACAGACGTGAGTTGCTCAATGTTGCTCAAGGCGGCAAGAGAGGGAGCCCGCTCAAAGTGACTTGGCGCCAAAAATTACCACTCGTTGGCGGTTGAAACCTGACACTGTTGTGACTGGAGTTTTGGATGTGTGTGAGAGGCGGCCTGGGAAGCGCCTGTCCCTGCTTGCTTGGGGGAAACGCCTGTCCCTGCCCCGTGTGGAAGCGTGCAAAACGCCTACCCCCCTGCTTAACCCTGGGGAAGGGTGTGACTGCTTTTTGCCTAGCGAGTGGAAAGCACCTGTGTTGCTTAGTCTCACTGACTTCACCTGCCCAACAGCTCACAGTGGGAAGAAGTCAATCGCTGGGCACCTGCGCAGCGATCGCGACACATGGATAGGGCATGCACAGTTCCCGGAGGAACAACTCATTGGCCTTTGCAGTAAGCACATCGCTCTAGAGAAGGAGCTGCAAACGAAGGAGATGGCTGGGAAGCGCGACCGAGTCTGGATCAGCAGCTCATGACTCAGACGTAGTGGGGCAATGATTACAAGGAAGAGGCCGATCGCATTTGTCTCAGAGATGAGCTCGCGCGAGCAAAAAAAGTGAATCGCGTTGAGTCCCAGGAATTAGTCTGGCTGATGAGATATCGGCAGCACCCGACCAGTCTTCGTCGAGCATCGTGGTTGAGGAACTCAACACGAATGCAGGAGAGGCTGACCAACTCAAGCAAGATCTGGCCCTTACTAAACAGGAGGCACAGCTTGCTAAGGCCTATGCGGCGCGGTGCACTCTTGACATGGATCACATGCACCATCAAGGTTCCAAGAACACGGACATGTGACATGTCCCTAACTTTTTGCTAGTAGACAACCTTCCCAACTTGAGCCTGCAGCTTCGCGACACTCCTGCATGGGCGCCCGAGTGGAGCTGACAGTCCACAAGTGGTCGTCGAGGCAGCTGAACTGGAGCAACAACTGGACGACTGTTATAGCTGATTCCAGGCTGTTAGCAACGCATCAGACTCTGTCCAAATGCAGAGGCGGACTGATGACATCACGCAGGAATGGGGACTCAAGGGTGACGGCAAAGTCGACTCGCGAACCCTCAGCTCGCGATCTTCCACAAGCAGCTGGAGCCATTCGTCCATCTCCATCGAGAGTATGGAAATGGCCTCCGACTCAGACAGTCACGTGACATCACCCCCAGCTGTGGCTGCGGGCAGTGGTGCTCTGGCTGCAGCAAACAAGACCTCATCCGGCCGCAGGAAAGGGACCTTTGTGCCTTCTGCTACGGCAGCAAGGGCAAGGAACCAATCCGCAAAGGGGGGGAGCGCTGCTAGCGGGACTCCGCCCTCCTTGACTACAAAGAAGTAGGTGCCGGGTTGGGGGAGGGCACATCACACCATCTGATGAGTTGTAGGTGGTGTGTCTGGTCAGCAAGTTGGTCACACTTTTGGGTAGTAGCCCAGCAACGCTGGACGCGGCGCGACAAAATCTTGGCGGCTGGGACGTCAAGGGAGAAAGGTTCATCCTCGCAGGCAGTGAGCCAGTTACTACCCTTGCCTGTAGGAGTTGGACTTTAAAGTTCAAGGTTGATCCGACCTACAGTGGCTTTAGTATTCCTTGTCGTCAGCTAACGTACTCTACACTGTACCCTTCCGACCTTGTAGCCGGTGACCCTGCCTTAGTAATAATTTCCTTGTCCCTTTTTCACGTTAAAGTCCCTTTTTTATATGAATTGTATTCTACTCATAATGAACTCTGAATATCATGCTACATTTCTTTGAGTGATTTATAATTTTCCACAATCATATCCCGTGTGTACTATTGAGCATGTATTGACATGCTTTACAGTGGCTATGTAAGTTATCTTAAAATGTATCACTCTTAGTGACCTATTATTGATTTTATTGGAATCCTTGACCACAAAAACCAACTAAATGATATTAATACCATCTTTCCATGTTGTATATTAACCCTAATCAGTACATTAGGGGTCCATTCGGACCCCAGGGGTATACTTTTTGTGATATATCTTTATTTGTTCGGTATTTCTTCTTTTCCTTTTACGTAGTTGTCACCCTATATCTTGTCTTTATCAGTACTGAAGATTATTTGATTTAGTTAAATATTAGGACGTACATAAAAAATATTTGCTTGGGGTCCACATGGACCCCACACCCGTTGAGAACAGAAAATGCAAGATATACTGGATTTATTTTTGATTGAAGGACTTTAATGAAGTTGTCAGCTCATATCTTTCCATTATCAAGAATGAAAATTATTTTCTTTGGTTATACATAAGGACCAATACAAAAGCATTTTAGTAGGGTCCACATGGACCCCAGACAGGATGGGTACAGAGATCACAAAGTTGTTCGATAATTTGACCTATTAAAATATGTTTATAATAAAAAATTAACTCTTTATTTGTTATTTTCATCTGAAACAGTCATAATTAACATATGAATATATTTGTACCACAGAAAGATTATGAATTGAAAAGAAAATCACGTCAAATGATTGGGGTCCAAATGGACCCCTATTGTACTGATTAAGGTGTTTTGGTTAATGTACTGATGAGGGTTAAGGGAGTTAGAGCCATTTACATATTCTTGCGGCCATCGTGGCGGCCATCTTGAATAATGGATAATTCTACAGGGTGCCAAAATTCCACCCGATCAATTGGTGATCCCAAGACACCCTACTAACAGGATCAAGTGAGAAAAAAACTATAACTGACAAAAAGGGGTAGGCTACCTGGCACCCTGACTAATAACTTTACCCAATCATGTATGAGCAAATTAAATATGACTGTCCATTTTATCTGAGTACTGAAATATACTCCTATCAAAATCCTTCCTAATACCTTCTCAATAGTCAATATCGATTTTCTTTGAATTATTGATTCAATAAATGTGTTATTGTAATATTCTATAATGTTTAAATATTACCATGATTACAATAAAATAAATGCAAGACTATGCAGCAACATATATGCTAGTTACCAAAGGTCTTTGTCAAGGACCATTGGAAATGTCATTGTTGAATAATTTATATCATTTTTTTTTCAAATATTAAAGAAAAATAACATTTTTTCTGTTGCAACACATTAAATGTAGTCATTGTTGTATATAAATAACAAAATTACAGCACGAAATGAACTTTGAGTAAGCTTCAGTCCAACACCCCGGTGAAACAGGACGTTTTGACCAATTTTTAAGTGCATATTTAAAATGTCTGTAAAAAAATTCGCCCAAGGCGGATTGATGGGGATTTTTTTTCTGGAGTTCTACATGGTTTATAGTTATGAAAAAAACAAGAAATGAAATACCCATTATTTTTTTCTCACTAAATGTAAAATTTGACGTACCATGACTGGACTATAACCAAAAGTAATGAACATATGAAGAAGTGTGTGAGCTGAGTCTTAATCATAAGATTATACCATATTTATATTTGTAGTTATACCCTACCTATATACGATATATTCAACATTCTGCCGCATAATTATAAATAAAGATATTGTGTATTATATGCAAAAATGTAATGACTTTCTGTTAATAATTTAATTTACTTCGAATCGATCAGCTAATTAAAACATTATATAAGTACTTGAAAATAAGTTCTTTGTATTTCTGTTTGTACACATACATGTATATTGACCAACTTGACATAAAAGCTAGACTGTAGGAAGAGTGTAGGCAAGTCCTACATCTAATGGAAACGGAAGTATTCAAATACAATACTTGTCTCAATGTTTGAATAAATAAGATATGTAAGATTTATATATTTATCAAAAACAACATCCTGATCAACTTACTGCAGAATTAAACTATGGAATATTGGGGGAGATATGTAAATTACAATTGTATAGGACTATGTCACCTTATTTCAATAATGTTAAGTTGTAATGGGTATCATCATCATCATCTCAGCCTGTCATGCCAATGCTGGCGGGTGGCCTCCACAGATCTTTCCACTCCTTTCGATTTCTGGCCACTTGCATCCACCCGCTGCCTCCTCTCTCTTCAATGTCATCTCTCCCTAATGGGTATAGTGTTTGTAAATCAAAGTAATATACATACCACACACGTCCCATGATGCTGGGCCCATGCATAATTGTGTATTTATAGTAGCGGTAGCTAGTTTTAAAGGTCTGAAATGATGTCAATGAAAATTTGAACAGGGCCATGTTTTGAAAAATGTCAAAATCACAATGAAAGATAACTTTAATGGTTGAATAGTACAAGGTGAATTACAATTATTAAAATTACCAGTTTGATTACCCATGAATTCTAGGTTAACACGACGTTAATTATTAAAAAGCTCATTTTCAAGTAAAATTTGTCGTATGCAATGTATGGAACTGATACAAACTGATACAAACGTCACTATTATGAAGAATGCACGCTTCAAATAGATGTAGTTCCTTCAATTTCTAACGTTTACCAGCATAGCAGCCATCTAT
>JAGTTF010000577.1:0-12470 GCA_019095985.1 Streblospio benedicti
CTTTTCCCCTTTTTTTTTCCTTTCTATTTATGAAACACAATGCCGCACCAAGTTGTCATCTATCATATTTGTCGATATGCCTGCTCTTGGAACCACTGAATACGGGTAGATGGTGAAACATTGCTGGTGCTTGCAAATACCCCCACCCCCACCCCCAACGCACCCAAACCCCCCCAAAAACATACCGGGTACGTAGAAACTAAGCATACAGTGAGCGCTTCAACATCTTCATGGTATGCTGTATCCACCCAATTACGAGGTAGCATTTACTTGTGGGTGTGGTACTGTCCATCGTGTGTAGGTGCTGCTCGACATTGTTGTCTCAGGAGCGGACGTGGACACATAGTTCATGTAGTCTGCACCTGTTCGGATAGTATAGGTTTATCATTCTCATAAACACACAAAAGTTAGACTTCCTTTCCATTAGTAGTATAGAAGTTGTCTTCCACTAATACGTAAAGGGTGCAAATAACAGTGTGTTTCACTGATTGAGCATTCGTCTTAAGGCTGGACTTGTGCTTTATTGAAAAAATATAGCGGGTTGTAGCTGAATAGATCTAGGCCTACTTCGAGCGTCTTTAAAAAGCCTCAACAGCTTCAAACTGATATGTTGTGTTCATCCAACGATAATGTAGCACTTACTTGTGGTAGATGACCATGTGGAGCTGATGGGGGCGCTCTCGGTCACTGCATAACACAAAACAAAACCGTCCTTGTATTTGATAGTATATCTATGTAATATATAAGAAACACTAATATAATGCTTTTTTGAAGGAGCTCGTGTTTACCATTGAACATCAGTGTATGGACAAAAGCACAATTACATCTCACATTCCGTGAACGTCGCTGCTTGCAAAATGTAACCACAATTCCATATGACAGGCAACAATTATCTGGGGTCATGATTAGGTCGACCACTGTGCATGCCTCTGCCGTGTGTGTTATTTCTAGCGTAAGTATTACGTATATTTAGCCGTTTTATAAGTATAGGTTTATCATTCTCAGAAGTTAGACTTCTCTTTCCATTAGTTTTTCTTTATGACATCTTGGCGCTATGAGGTTGTTGTTGACCATGCCGCGTAGCTCCGGCTGTGTGTGCTCTCAGATGCTGCATAACACAAGTCCTTACTACTCAATAACAATTTCATAAGAATTTATAGGGTAAGGTAAAGCATACTTCTGTCCTATCCTAGGGAGTATGGGCATGATATTAATTTCATGTTTTATATAGACATTAGTGTTCTATGGTCTGTTGTCCAATTTTAGATATATCTATAAAACATATAGAAACATGAATATAATGTTATTCACAAGTTGATACCAAACTTCGAATATACTCAAACATTTTGCTGCCGGACTTTATAGTCGTGATCCAAGTCTTGTTCTCATGACTTTGCATTTTACATCAGGTCATTGGCACATTGTTGATCAAGTGATCATTTCTCATATACTTGCACCGGCAGCACATTCGGCGCACAATGTTGCTCACTCATACAGTTACATTCTTTCAATCCAATGGCTTGTACCTAACTAACATGTATGTGCCACAGAGCTGTGTGTAGCTATTTATTGATGGGTTTGCTCAACACCCACCACCAGACCCTAACTGGAAATCGAACCCCCAAACTTCTGGTCACGAATAAAATAGAAATTTTTCTGTGTTGCATCAGTTAAAATAATTGAATAGATAGATGTAGGTAGATGCTTGTTTCAAATTTGATTTTTTTTTTATCTGTTAATTTTACAATATTTCGCCTTTGACTGTACAAGGCGAAAACTTGTAAAATTAATTAAAAAAATATAAAAAATAAAATAAAATTTGAAAACAAGCAAGCAAATCTATCTACCAGTACTCAATTGTGGTCACGGCGTCTTTGGCGTCTTTGTGCTATTTTGTATCTATCTAACCATTCACTTCGTATCTCTATGGAAAAGAAATGACGTCATCCCAAATATCCAAAGATAACAATCAAATCGTAATATTCACATTACGCAACTTATATGTTTCGTAAAACATTTAACACAACAATGAATGTCCTGAATCCATTACTATCAACCGCCACCAAACCACATGTAGACATTAAGTCCTGTAATTGGTAGCCTATCGATATGCACACACTGACATAACGAAGATTACAAATATATGTTGAGACCAGCATTAATAAACCATTCGTATTGACTATTTGATAAAAAAAACTATAGAGCTCTAAAAAAAAATGTCATATTCAACAATTATACACTCGACCCTTGATTAGCGTGCATGCTGCTGTATGGGATATACATTTAGAAGAACACCAGGACTTGTTAGAATGCCCTGAGAGAAGAGCAGCATGATGGATCGCAGAAGGCAGCAATACCAGTGGTAATGTAAATGTAAGTATCTGGTTTATAATCTATTTCCCGCTATTCGGGATCAAATGACTCTACATTCACACCGAATCATGGACACCCTTTTCACACTAAATCTTTCTCAACCCTGGTGAGCATACAGCTCATTGCTGCCGTAGTGCAGACATGCTAATCATTCAACATTAGCATTCACTTGTGTGACCTGTACCTAAACCAGAATCTCCAATTTAGACCACCTCTATAGTAAGACCACTTTTTCGGTCCCTATCTTTCAAAAATGATTCTAATAGGAACCTCCATATAAAGACCACCTCTCCATTGAGATCACTGAATTTGAATTGTTCAACACCCACCACCAGACCCGACTGGGAATCGAACTCGTGACATGGGTCAAACTCTATCCATTCTGCCACAGAAGAGCAGTGCACGGAAATGCTAGATGATCTGGCTCTGGATCTAACGGAGGATCTACAAAAAGCAGTTAGCGTTTGTCTGCTCCATAATCTTATTTTCATTACAACATGGGTAATTATATTTACTACAGATTTTGCTTGAAATCTTACAATTTCAATACAAATTTGCAGAGTATGTTTTAACTGAGCTAAAAAAAACATTACAAGCTGATCTGCAAGAGTGGTTTTTGTCTGCACAAGTGAGCGCCAGCGAACGCGTGCAGACAAAGATACCACAAGTGGAGAGACAGGTGATCTCAACACTATAACATATCATTGCCCTTTTTTCTCACCAATTTAACATAATTATTTAACTTCATAGTGCTTTTCGTTCGTGAACCTCATGATAGACAGACTGCCGATTCGAATCTTGCCGTCCTGATAACATCGATTGGATTGCATATTCAGGTGGCTTAAACAATCCTATGATGTTTTGATTACAATCTATTTTTGTTAGATGCATTATATACATACTAATGATAAATATATATACTAAAATGGCCAGAATTCAGATCGTCAATAAAATATCTTGTTTGTTGACACCTATTTTAATGAAGGTCAGGTTTCATAGAATACGGCGTTGTGCGTAAAATACATTACTTGAGACATCTTTTTACTAGAAGTTTTATAGTTTCGGGATTCATGATATGTAAATTCCAACATAATGTTGGTAGCCAAGAAACTTACATTTTTGCAACAGGGTACTAAGTTTGGGGAAACATTTCCCCTTCGACTGGCAAATGCACAGATCTCTTGCACATGTTCTTGGCAATGCGTTGCATCTGGTGGAATTCCAAAAACAACAAAGCAACCATCACGTAGAACACAAACGCTCTATAGCCAGTACTCTTTTGAGTAGAGCTGTAAACTTAGTGACGGATGAAGCAGATAAGCAGTGGATCATGTCAAAGAAGTTCTGTCAGTAAACAGGTACAAACCAATGTTGTTCAAGATCCCCAAGAAGAAAGAGAGGACCAAGGATTCAGATAGTTCTACAGGTGATAAGGTGCCATCAGTGCAGTTACCTTTATATGAAAGGGGTCTCAGAAGTGTTGAGAGTGTTCGGAAATCATGGTGTTCCAAATTACCATAAACATTTTAATACCCTTAGAACAAATTTGGTGAAACCTAAGGACCGATCCGATCCCTAAAAACTTGTGATGAAGTATACAAGATTGCATGCCCTGAATGTCGGTAAGAATACATTGGTGAGACAGGTCGGAACCTAGGGAAATGACTTTCTGAACATATGGACAAGAACTGCCATGTCTCAGCAATCCAGATCCACGTGCAGAAGACGGACACTTATTCCCAGAGAAGAACATTAGTGATAGGGATTAGGGAAAGAAGATAATTGGTCCAGACGGAAGACAGAGAAGCAATCAAAATCCAAACACCAACCGAAGCTGAACATGAACCAGGGAAAGGCCAAGAGATCTGCGCATTTGCCAGTAGATGGAGAAATGTTTATCCAAAACGTAGCACCTCGTTGCACAAATGTAAGTTTCTGAGCTACCAACGTTATGTTGGAATTTACATATGACTTGAGGCGTGTGATTTTAAACGTCAATCCCCCAAACAATAACGTCCACCTGTTCTCTGAACACCCTAGGGCGGATTGCGTACTGTTTTGTACGTTGCAGTATAGTATATATCATGTTAATGAGCATAGGACGTATCTCTTTTTCCATTCACAAAGTAGTGAGAACACCTCAGTAAAGTAGTGATAAACACATATCTCGCACGGCTCTTAACCAATCAGAAACGAGAATGAGCGGCAAAGTGGTGAAAATTAAGAGTACCCCACTGGTAAAGACAGGCACAGTACTCACTGGAACAGAAGGGAATATCACAGTACTCCCAGCGCACGTTGCTCATGGTGTAGCACCAGGGCCCTTCAGGCTCGCCGTCAGGGTTACGACAATAGTTGGCAGCATCCAAAAGAGATGCATCGGGGAACGTTGCGATATTATTGCGGCTGTGTCTATGAGGTGTCTGCTGGTCCCAGCGCTGGCAGGTGTAGCCAGAGCGTGTCGTGGACACATGCCCAGAGTACTCTGTACCTTTCTGGCTTATCTTACACTCAGACGATGCTGGAAACATGGATATGTTGTAAAATGCAATATGTCTACCTCGATGTATAGCTTTATATTCAGGCATGATGGAATTAAAATATAGTCTTTTTCAATGAAATGTTTCATGATAGTATGTATGTGTTTTTTATAATGAGCATGACATTGCATCTGTAATGGGATGCCATCAAACTGTCAAAAATAATAGAGTTGTCGCTAATCATTTAACCCTCTCCCCCACCCCCTCAACCACCACCCCAACCCCCAATCCCGGACCGACCCCTATGGCCAACCCAATATTTTGAAAACATGTTAGGGCACGTGGCAAACGTTGCGTGGAACGTGAACACCCTACAGCTGGCCTGGATTAAAATGATGACAAATTTTTGTTCAATAGTAAATTCATTCAAACAACTACAATAAATTAGAAATAATGAATTCACTTCAAATTTTGAACAGCTAACAACTGCCTTCTTCACAGAACGAGGCTGTCATAACAAACAGCCTCGCACCTATAGGGATTACCGGTAGCCTGATTAATATGTATGCCTTCCTCTATTTTTCTGTCTATGTATGCATCAATGATCTTAACAATGTCTAAAAGAGAAGGGTCTGATTTTTTGTCCACTATTTATTTCATGTTGACACAGCGGTCAGGGGAGATTTAGCGTCTTTCTTTTTTTTTTCATGTTCCTCCATTCTTTCACCTGGCCCTACATGTAGAGCTGAACTAATACCCTGTATAACTCATAGAGGCTAGGAACAAACATACGCTGTATATCATACGGCTATCTTTCATCAAGCGATTTTCCAGATTCCCCAATGTACAGGAAAATAGTGGAAGGCATACATATGAAGCTGTTGTTAGGAAGTGATTATATTATTTCTAATTTATTGCACTAGTAGTTGTTTAAATGAATTTACTATTGAAATATATGATTTGCAATACAAATGAACTTTTATAATAATGATAAATTTGATTTGAAGGGGGCCTTAGCCATTTGCTTCCCCTGTATATGCCATAATTAATATAATGTAATGCAAATGTATAATGAAATATAAATTTTAGTGCATTTTGAAATGGGTACGATTATGAAGAATATTCATATTATCTCATTTTATTAAATAGAATCAACGACATGAAGATCACATTGTGTTTTCGTGTTTACACACATCATCATTTTGTAAAACCATAAAATGAATAAGATATACTCTGTAGCATATTGGAATATAAATATTTTACAATATTGATCCAGTAAGCACGTTAACACAAGACAGATGTTATTATAATCTGAAATTGTATAGGCATTATTAAGAGAAAAAGAACTATAACACTGTCAACAACTTAGTAACTTCCCTGCTCCCATACTCGTCCTTAGTATTGATGGGCGGTCTGTACTGCCGTGTGTATCCCCCAATTGCACATGGCCGATGGTAGCTCCGGTCCTCCTGAAGACGCCAGATTTGTCATTTTGGATGGATCATGAGTGATCTAGCCCCAAAGGTGAAGTGATTTGGCTGGTTCGGCAGGGCATCAGGCACTTTTGGCCTGTTCTGAGTTGATTTCAGTTTTTTCGACTTTTGTGTAAAAATCTATGCACGAGGCAATAAATGAAAAAAGTTCCATTGTTTGTTTTGTGTCTCTGAAGGGGTAAACTCAAACAAGTAACCACGATAATTAGTCAAAGAATAATGGTAACAATTGCAGCAGTTGCAGCCCAACAACATAGCCAATAGAAGGCAAGAAGAAAAAGAAGACTACAAGAGGCTGAAGAAGATGACGGTGGTTACCCTTCAGTGGACCGTGAATCATCATCAGCCGATCATTGGCATCTGTAGCTATGCCATGATTCATCTGTCTCCAGTCATTTTCCACCACCTTCTACAATTTTTGCGGGAGGCTATGGCACTGTTATTGTTAGTAGACCTGCTTCATCTTCTCTGACGTCTTGCAGGACCAGATAAGTCTGGCCTGCTTTGTCTTGAGACTGTTACATAATAAATATTGATCCATTTCAGCCGATCCACGCCCAAATGACAAATCTGGCGTCTCATGGAGCATCTGGAGCTAGTATCCGCCATGTGAAATTGGGGGTTAAAGTCAGCCAAAAAACTTTCATCATAAATTGGACCCAAGAACAGAAGCTACCCATAGTGCATTTCCTTTATCCCCATATTCATGTATTTTTTACTCAGTAATTTGTGTATTTATCCAAAATAGTATTTCTTACATATATATCTGTATTCATTCCATTGACATAGTTAGTGATTAAAATATAAATGGTTTATGAATAAATGGTTATTATCATAGTTGTGTTTTTGTCTCTATAAACAATAATAAAAACAAGCTAGTACGAGCATACAGGATCTTATGTGGTCTTTTTTATATAGTTATTGGTAAGTTCTAGCCAGGTGCATGGGTCAGTGGTGTGATTTTATTTGGTTTGCTAGGTATTTTATGTTTAAATATGATTATCAGTTCTGAAATGCTTTTCAAAATAATTAAATATTTTTCAGGGTTTTTATGAAACTGTTTTTGATGTCTGTCCTTTTAAAATATACAGATATAAAGGTATGATCGACAGCAAGCCATGCCGTCCAATGAAATCTGATCAATCAACGTTCAATCATTATCATTATTTGCGTGTCATCTTGACCATCAGTTAAAGATGACGGGGAAGGAGTGGTCATGATTCGCTTATTTTCTAAATGAAGATACTATTATAAATCTTTTTGTATTTGTGGCTGATTGAAGGACAAACACTGACGAATTATGCTTTCCATATTTCTAATGATAATAAATGAAATCATTTTTACGAGAATATGCAAAGCAAAAGCAGTTATATGAAAAGTTAACTAAATTTAATTTCAAAATTACAACCCCAGAGAACACTGAGAAAAAGTGCATAATCCACACAAAGGATCACACCACAAAGGTATCGGGAGAAATAATTGTGTTTATACAAACGAAGGATAACGGCAGAGGAAATCAAAGAAGAAATTAAATGTGATATAGAACAGGTCACCATGGAAAAGAAAGAAAAGAGGAATGTAGAAGCAGAGTAGACACAGCCGATTGCTTCCAATAATGACATGACATCTAGTCCCACCAGAGACAGTTTATGTTATTTCTCTTTCAGCGACAGCAGGATACAGAGAACCGTAATGAAAAGAAAAAAAGACACTTTGGGTCCAAAAAAGAATACTTGAAATAAATAGTCACAGCAAAATTGCTGATAGGAAATATCCCCATGGATGACTTGAAGCCGATGCATGGGCAAGGTGTCAGAAACAACAATTTTTTGAAAATTGGAATGAAGCGGATTAGACACCTACGAGAAGTTAGACAATTTCAAAGCTCAGCAAAACCGTATTTATTCCAAACAAACATTTACTAGATATATTATACTACCTTCTGAGTATAAATTTAATACAAAAACAAATGTGATTTCTAATTAGATAATCGTCTGAGATATTCATATTTCAATTGATTGCAATTAAACTTATTCCTATCAAATTAAGATATATATTTACGTCTTCTTGTAAATGTACGTGTATTGTAACAGCGTCTTGTGAACAGCAATGGGCGCAATACTACATTTAAGTATTGACTGTAATGCAATACTTTTTTGTAAATGCAATGAAGCATGGCAAAAGAATTGCAATACATTTGAAAGGTATTGAAGAAATGTGTCATGGTTTTGAGTGGGCAATATGAATGAATCAATGCCCGAATTTGGTGTATATTGACCGAGCTTACAAGGGCAATATACACCAAATGAGGGCATTGATTCATACATAATTGTCGACAAACATGACATATATTCATTATACCACGATTAAGAGGGAAGCCTAATACATTTTTTCATCAATGGGGGAAAAATTCTCATAGTCATGATTTTTACATCACTCATTTACAAAAATAGCCCAACAACATAAACAATTTTATTTTCAAAAAAAATTTTTTTAAATATTTTTTAAACACAAAATGTTCAGAAATATATGCACATCTTTTGGTACATAAATAGAAACCGTCAGCCACATGTTACTTCTGTAAATTCTGTGGTTCTTTCTTAGATTATTTATCAACATCGCCCCAGCCTTCTTTTTTTTTCATTTTGTGACTTTGTATTCACCGCCGCTCGGCTCATCTCAGCTCGAGCGCTGTGGAATGGTCAGCGACCCGCCTACCATTATTCCCATTGTAAACTTAATTGAACCGTCGTCTGACCCCCTCCCAGGAGCTGGTCACAGTAATTAATTAACCGCCAAAGTGTGCTGTTAATTAACTATAGATAAAGATATGCTGTTATGATATATATGGTTGACATAACACGGGTGTATAACTAATACAAAGTGTATGGTTGATAAAGAATAGATTATACTCATGCAGTGAACTATATTTTGCAAAGAAAGAGTTCAGCACATCTTTAATATCTGTTGTGCAATGCGAGGTGGTCTGTATGTTTTCAGTCCGTACTTGAATCCGGTGGCTGCTTTCCATAGGCATTGACCGCACGCATGTCATTTACTTGCGTTATACAGCTCATTCTCATTACATACGACATCTGATAGGAAACAGTATGCGGACATAATGAAAGATGGCATACAATTCGCTTACAGTCTATCTGACCGGCTGATTATCATAGTATCACACCACATCTGTCAAAGTGGTAAGAACGGAACAACTGCAGCAGGGTACCATTACGGCACTCATATACATTGATGTAATTGATTAAGAAATATACCCTGTATTGGCACAAGGACGAATTGTCCCCGGATGTAGATCAAGACAGCAAAATACTTTCAAATATTTAAAGAGTGTTTCCTCTGCATTTATTTTACACACTTCACAGTTGGAATGTCTTTATAACATCACGTGGTGCACTCGTTCTTTGACGAGGATAGAAACTTGCAGATAGCTTTTAAGCTTGAGCATACCATACTGAGTATGGCTTGCAACAAACACACCTTCATTGTCATTTTCCAGCTTGTCACGAAAGTGACTATAACGAAGCTTATTACCTGAGTGTGAGAGCATGTCAGTATTAAAAGCATAGATTTATACCTTTAAGTAGCGGATAGTGGACAATATAGTTGAATACAATTGATGAAAAGATATCATATTTGTTTCAAACGGTGTTTATTTTACTAGCGTTCTTAAAATGTATGCGCATTGACGTACTCCTAGTAATCACCGGGACCTCCAGTATCTTAAAAGAAAGGGGGGGGATTCTTTTTATATATATATATCACGTATTCTAGACATCCCTCTATATATATAACGTATTCTACAATGATTAGAGGAAACAAACATTTTTTAAAAACTTCACACTTTTTATTCTCAGTAATACATACATACAGATTTAAAAAAAACATTGGCCCTCTATCTAACGGTCTTTTGGGTTAATATTTTATAGTAATCACGGGGGTCCCCGTATCTTACGAGAAGTTGACGGGCTGAGAGGATCTCTCTATATATACATATAACGTATCCCCAAAGCCCCCCCTTTTAATGATTAGAGAAAAAACAAACATTTTTTTTAAAACTTCTCACTTTTTATTCTCAGTAATACATACATACAGATTTAAAAAAAAACATTGGCCCTCTATCTAACGGTCTTTTGGGTTAATATTTTATAGTAATCACGGGGGTCCCCGTATCTTACGAGAAGTTGACGGGCTGAGAGGATCTCTCTCTATATATATATATAACGTATCCCGCAAGACCCCCCCTTTTAATGATTAGAGAAAAAACAAACATTTTTTTTTTTTTAAAACTTCTCACTTTTTATTCTCAGTAATACGTATACAGACAATCTTTAAGACTTTCGCACTTTTATTATCCAGAGTAATACAGAACATCTTTAAAAACTCACACTTTTTATTCAGAGTAATATATATACAGAACATCTTTATATACAAGAACATTTTTATTCAGAAAAATATATACAGAACATCTTTACAAAAACACACTTTTTATTCATTCATATATATATACAAACATCTTTAAAAACACACTTTTTGCGGTAATATATACAGAACATCTTTTTTATTCATAATATATATATACAGAACATCTTTTAAAAACACACTTTTTATTCAGAGTGATATATATATACAGAACATCTTTAAAAACACACTTTTTATTCAGAGTAATACAGAACATTTTAAAGACTTCTCACAGTAATATATACAGTCCATCTTTAAAAAACTTCACATATTATATAGTAATATATATACAGACACATCTTTACAAAACTCACCGGTTTTTATTCATAGTAATATAGACAACATCTTAAAAACTTCTCACAGTAATATATACAGAACATCTTTAAAAAAAAAATTCCAGTATATATATACAAGACATCTTTAAAAACACTCTCACTTTTTCTTCCAGAGTAAAAAAGAAGTCATTTTAAAGACTTCTCATTTTTATTCATAGTAATATACAACATCTTTAAAAACACTTTTTCTAATTTATATACAGAACCTCTTTAAAAAACTTCACGCATCCCCAGCAATATATATATACAAGACAAAACTTCTCACTTTTTTACCTCGTCCCTGGAGTCCCAGTAATCGCGACGTACAATCTTTAAAAATTCGCAGGTTCTACATAACGAGAGACCGGATGGACCCGTAGTTCACCCCTGAGCTTTGGCGTGGTGTAGGGTGAACCCCTTCACCTTCACCACCTCGTCGCCGCCGGTGGTGACGTAAGCGTAGTTCTTCGCCCCGGCCGATACGAAGCTGGAGATGTAGTTCGTGTCCTGATCGCCGGCGACCTCCGACGTCAGATCGCCGAGATAGTTGCCCAGCTGCAGGACGGGGTGCCCCCGACGCTCCTTGAACACGACGGAGTCGGTGTCGCAGTAGATCAGTCCTCGGCCGACGGCGTCGAGGGC
Organism: Streblospio benedicti; assembly: GCA_019095985.1. Taxonomy (NCBI): domain Eukaryota; kingdom Metazoa; phylum Annelida; class Polychaeta; order Spionida; family Spionidae; genus Streblospio; species Streblospio benedicti. The sequence goes on from JAGTTF010000577.1 coordinate 11,782, forward strand.
GCGGTACAGCTTCTGCCTTCCCATTGAAGTGGTCGAGACTGCCACGTAAAGATTGTTATTGGGAGGGTCTTCCTGGAGAGGTTTCTTCTTGGCGTACTCCACCATCACGGCGTCCCCCGAGAGGATGGTGAAGAACTTCAGGTCCACGGACGGATCCGACACGCGCTGACAGAAGCGACCGAAGGAGCCCCGTCCCAACAGCTCGTACTGCGTCTTGTGACCGCGCATCCCCATGAACCCCCATAGGGAGTTTAGGAAAAGCTTGGCCAGGAAGCGCCGTCCGGGGTTGCTGGCGATCCGTTGAGGGTCTAGCTTGACGCCCTCGCGCCGGTAGTAGTCGTCGACGTACGCTCGCTTCTGAGCGGGGGTGACGGCCTCTCTGGGGTACCCGCTACTCTCCTGCTTTATTTTGAGGAAGGCGTTGACGTAAGAGGCGAAGAGACCCGCGCTCGGGTTGGCGGGGTCGTATACGCATCGCCTCTCCGGAGGAAAATTGTGCAGCTCGTAAGCCCTCAGCACGACGTACCCCTTGGATACGGCGAGTTTCACCTCACCCGTGTGGTAGGTGCCGATAGAGCTCATGCGTAGAGGAAGCACGGGACGCCGAGACGTTTCGGAGGCAGGATCTTGACCTTCATGACGCCCTCGTAGTCGTCGAGACTGTCCAGACGTATCTGGTCCCCCACCAG
>JAGTTF010000579.1:0-12760 GCA_019095985.1 Streblospio benedicti
ATTTGCATTGATTTTGTTTGTGTGAAGTTGTGTACATTGTATTAGTATTCTGGTCTATCAGACTTGGTTGAGTTGGTAGTAGTGTTATGTTATTTGCTGCACTGAATTGTTATTTATGTTTGTATTATGTATTCTGTTGCTAGGCCCTAGTTCAAACTATTCATTATCATATGTGAATGCTTTATAATATTAAAATTCAACTAAAAGTATGTTTTATTTTTGCATTCAAAGATGTGCATTTAAGACAAATAAGTCTTTTTCTAAGATCGCGAAGTATTTTGAATAGCAAATTGCCATGTATTTTAAATAGCACATAGCACAATTTTTATTTCACATAGCACTTACATGGAATTTTGCATAGCAAAATGCATTTTATTTCAAATAGCACATAGCAGAAGGCAAAATAAAGCACATAGCACATAGCAAGGACCCCCCTTGGATTGTAGAATTATTGAAAAATAATTTCAAACAATTGATAATTTTTATTGTGTAAATGCAGACTAACATTCATTCCAATACATGTTCAGTCATTCAGAGAATCTCAATATATATATAAGCGAAAATATCAATGGACTTTAAAATTAAAGTATCATAACTGATTCAATGGCTTAATTTTAAGATGATTTTGGTAGTAATCTCAGAAGGAAAAGTAGTTAACTTTTTCAGGTTTCTTTTTTCTTAATTATACCATAATAAATAAAGAAGAATATGTTTTGAAATGAACTTTTTATAATCAATAGTTTTTTCTTCCATTATGACAAACCAATCCGTAGGGGCAGATAGTGACTTCTTTACAGGCCTATGAGGTTATATATAATAAATATTCAAATTTCTAAATTTTTAATGTTTATGATTCTAATATAAGTAACAGAAAACAAAATATGCACTTTTTAATCACCAATATTTTTCATACTTTTATAATTGTATGGACCCCAATTATTAATAGTATAGTGAATTTTAATGTGTAAAAAGGCCAATGTCTTAAAAATAAATTTGTGGAGAAAGTGAATGTTTTGCTTACCAAATTTCTATTTAGCTGTGAAATCAGTATTTGGAATTGGAGTGATAGTAATATGAATAGACAATGCCTAAAACAGGTAGAGCATGTTTATAATATAGGGACTAGGTAAGTAAAGTAAGTTAAATCATTTGTATACATATGTATTTAGATGACAAAACATAATAAGTAATCAATATACATTTGGGGTATTTCAGTACAAAATGCGTGATCTATCCTACTAACTATGTGATGATTTCATGAAAATCATAATATTATAAGAAAAATATTCAAAATCAATGTACAATGTTGCTTTTACATTTAGATGAAACGAAAAATGATTGTGACGTATTGGATGGAATATAACTAGTTCATGCTCAGTGCAGACAAAATTGTAAACATTACAGCACATTTGGAAATCAGTGAATGCGTATATCATTTTTAGCACTTTATGAGTTAATCTTTTCTAATGACTGCTCTCTTAATATTTCTACAAAATAAAATAATATTCTGTTTGAAATCGTAAATATATCTGTGATGTCATACTGTGTTGACACCAATTTTATTCCACAAATTTTAGCTTGTTCTGTCATAGAACATTTTACTCACTGTATAAAGCTACAGGCACCAAGCCTCTAAGTCTATGCCAGACATGAACAGTCTAGACACCAGGACGTGCTAGGGTATATAATAAAAACGTGTAGAGAGGCCGTCAATGAACGGATCAAACTAGAGTCCTACTCTTATGTCAAAAGCACACATCACATAAAGGTAGATATGTCTAAAAAAAGAACAACAAAAATTAACTCAATTTCAATGCCCATACCTCAGCTGATTCACCAAACAAGACCACCGTCACCTCAGCATCCTTCATAGACAGTGGTTCCATACCCCACCCACCGATTTGTCGTTTACACAACAACCAACGCCATCGCCCTTCACTACAATAAATCATTTTCAATTTCCTCACCCGACAACACTGTCACATTTAAGAACCGATCCCCAACTAAAGCCAAGCCATGGATCTGCCAGCGTTACAACAACAAAACGCTGATCTAGCCAAAGAAGTGCAAGACTTCACTGCATCATTCAGAGAACTAATGCCCACAATCCAATCTCTCAAAAAGAGGACACAGCCCACGCAGTAATCCGCCTACTGAATAGGACAGTAAGTGCATTAGAAAATGAAAAACAGCAAAATAACGATAAAATAAGCAAACTGGAGGCAGGTGAGTGCAGCTTCTAATAAATTACATACAAAACCCAGTGTCACAATATGTAAAGTATTATTGTGTCTGTGTAATATATGCTGAGTAGAAATAGAGTGTGGTATGTGTTTTTGCAAAGTATAAACAGGGTCGTTGTTACAAGGTGTATTGTAAAGTATGATACTGTAATCTAGGTGTTGTGGTAGTATATGTTTTCTAAATGTTTTTTCCGTCATTGCTCGTTTTATTCAGTTTTTGGAGAGAAGGTCACACTAAAACATAGAAAATGTTCACAATAAATTAAACATAGAACCACGATTAGCAAATATATGCAAAGAAATAGAAATATTGAAAGTGCCAAGGGGGTACTTGACATTGGAAGTGGAAAAAGCATACTTGACACTGGAGATTGGAAGTGGAAAGCATACATGACACTGGAGGACACTGGATGAAACTTTGGACAGGATTTGTGAAAGGTGAACTTTACACTGAATAAGTGAGGTGTTGAGTCTAATATTTCTCCCCATCAATATGCTATTATATATAACCTTGATGTAAATACCTGTAAATACTCTTTGGTTCGTTATAAAGTCATTAAATTAGCTCTTTTGTCTTCTTGAAGTTCATGCCACATTAGTAAATATTAGTAGTATAGAAAATATTAATAGCATAAAAGTTCTACTTTTTCCTTACCATAGGCAAACTTGTGACAATTGGGGGCTCGTCATTTTGATGAGAATAGTAGAATTGATTGTAGAATTTGTATTGAATGTACTCGTAGTGTTGTATAGGCATATGTATTAGTGTGTCGCTGGTTATAAGGGGAGTTGGACCAGTTTGTTCGAGTGCATATGCGGTTCTGTCAAAGCAGGTATATCTGGTTGTTCAATGGTCAAGTGCTGTATGCTGGTTGTATGTTGATTGACATTGGTGAACTAGTAGTAGATTCCCATATTCTGATTTGGAGAGAGAAGAAAGAAAAGCTAGGCTAAAACATGATTTGGAGATGGCAAAGGATTAAATGCTGAAAGTAAGGTGACCGAATTGGAGAAATCTAGGATAGAGGCTGAAAAAAAGAAGAGAAAGAAGAGAACAGGCTTGAAGCTGAGAGAAAAGAAAAGAAAAGAAATTGAAGGCTGAGGAAGAATTGGAGAATGCTAGGATAGAGGCTGAAAAAGAAGAGAAAAGCTTGAAGCCGCCGAGAAGAAAAGAAATTGAAGGCTGAAGCTGATGCTCAGGAAAGAAAGTTTCATCATGAGAGAGAATTAGCAAAAATAAAGGAAGCAGCTGGTGAAGTAGCGAGAAGCATTCAAAATGAAAAAATGTGGCTGTAAGTAAAAACAGAACCACCACGTTTGCTGGTGCTTATTTAGAAAGGTTTGAAAGGTTTGCTCTGAGACAGAAATGGAAAAGAAGAAGAGTGGTCAATGAATTTGGGAACACTGTTAACAGGATGACAGTGGAGGTGATGCAAACCAGTATGAAATACTCAAGTGTGCATTGATAAAAAGATATAAATTGACAGAAGAGGGTTTTCGTAGCAAGTTCAGAGGTAGTGTGCCAGAAAGAGGAGAAAGTCCGGGGCAGTTTATTGCAAGGTTAGATAACTATTTGACAAGATGGATGAAGGTAGCTGAGGTTCCTGAAACGTATGAAGGGTTGAGAAGCTTGATGGTGTTAGATCAATTTTATTCCAAATGTTACAAGGATTTAGAAACATTTTTGAAGGAGCGGGAGCTGAAAGACATTTCAAGTATTGCTGCTGCTGCAGAGAGGTTTTGGAAGCTCGTGGAAAGACGTTGACAAGGGGGTCGCAAAAGGAAGGGAGGAAGAATGAAGATGTGCTATTCTCTAGAGCAACTGGATCATCAAATGCCAAAGAGTGTTTTAATTGTCATGAAATTGGGCATATTCAAAGAAGTTGTATGCAAAAAGGGGGTGGAAATGAAACTAGATGTGCAGTTTGCTCTAAGTATGGGCATAAAGAGGACCAATGTTTTGTAAAGTCTGCAAAGGAAGTGAGAAAGGGGGACCAAGTGGGAGCATTAGGTATGACGTTAGATGTTAATGGCACGAGTGCCGCAAACTGTTGCAGAAATGTTTCAGAAGCCAGTAAAGAGGTTCACATGAATGTAGATGTTGAGTGTAGAGGTCAAGAAGAATGCATATTGCTAGCGTGGAAAGAGTCAGGTGACAGTGTTGACAAAGTGTTGATAGACAAAACAGGGTGAGTTGTTAACATTGATTTTTTTATTGGGCAAGTTCTTGGGGCGTATCACGGCGAGCCCGAAGTATATTCAACACATTTAACAAGGTAATTTATTAATAAATTACAAAATGCAATAATGTGTAGGAATACACTGCATAATCATAACAGAACACGGCGCAGTCACTCGCTAGACATATAGACGCCTATGGTCGGATGTCTGCACTACAGTTACGTGGGACGTATGACTACTACTAACGCTGTTCTGTGCATCTCTTTGATGTTCATTGATTTTGGAGCTTTTTTAAGTAGTTTAATAAAATCAATAGAGGTTTCCTTTGAAGTAGTAGGTGTGCTAGATTCATGAACATATTTGAAGTTAGGCAAAAGTAGTCAGATTGACAACTAACCATATACGGATTCCGTATATGGTTAGTCCGTATCTAACATTTTTTACGGCAGTTCTGGAGGTCGATATCGACTGAAAATACATGCAAAGTTAAAGACTGATAAAAAGATAGTACATGGCATGTTAGGGAGACAAAGGTTATTAAAGTGTTGAGAGATAGTGGTTGTTCTACTATTTGTGTTGATAAAAAGTTGGTGAAGGCAGAACAGTTGACAGGAGAGCATTGTGCTTGTAAGGTAATAAATGGAGGGGGTACCAAAAGTGCTTAGAAAGCAATTTATGAGGGTGTTGGGCAATGGATTGTATGAGGGCACTATTGTGAAAAGATGGGCAATGGATTGTATGGGGGTGAAAAGATACACAATTTTAACGGAAGAAATATATGAAAAAAGAATAGTTTTAATTATAAATTGTTTCATACAACCAGAAACAAATAAAAAAATAATAAAAAAAAACGAATACACTCGGCTCCTCTTTAGTCCCTGGATAGTTCTAGATGTTTCACAAGATTATAGCCAGTCCTCTATGTTTGCCACGCTAACAATGACGAGTCCATTTTGTCGTCTTGAGAATATCCAACAAGTTTTGCTCAAGCCACGAGGTTAAACACAAGAGTCCTTCCATACACTGTCTCAAGAGAAGTATCCAACAGGTCATCCAATCAATATTTCACACTATCAGTCTGTTATCCAACATCAATTTGTGTAAATCTTAGTAAATTAAGTTACTGTTATCAAACATACATAATAAATGAATTAAGTTTTGATATAATTAGCTATTAACCACAATTTATCCAAAAATATGAAAAATACAGCTGTTTAGAACCAAAATCTAAGAGAGAACGCCAACTCCCTATTTTCCAAGAAAAGATGATGGACCAAGAACGAAATAAAAAATTCATAATTACAGATTGTCATAGTCTACTGGAAACATAATTGGAACACGTCACAGACACATGGGTCTACATTTCTTTACATAGCTGTAATGAACCCTGCATGTAATTTTGTGACACGGCCCCCCACTTAGACTAAATTTCCAAAAATTTACGTCCACCAACACAAAATCACAACCAAATTCATTACTCATATATCCCATATAATTTATCCCCAGCTTAGCACAACCTACTCATACAGTCAGCTTCGACATTCATCGAACCCTTGATTGATTCAATTTGAATATGAAAGGGTTGTAATGCCATCGCCCATCTCATTACTCTATCATTCAGGAAACGTGCTCTATTCATGTAAATAAGAGGCTGATGGTCAGTCTGCAAAATGAATGGGTTATGGCCCAGATACAGGTAGAATTTTCGAACAGCCCATACAATCGGGAGGCACTCCTTCTCTATAGTGGCATACCGGCATTCACGTGGCAGTAACTTTCTACTTGCATAGGCTATTGGATGCATCTCACCATTGTGACTCTGTAACAGCACCGCACCTAAAGCATAGTTACTGGCATCTGTGCATAGCACAAACGTTTTTTACATATTGGGTAAATGCAATATGGGCTTTGATGCCAAAAGGAGCTTCAGATTGTCATATGCCATTTGTTATTCTTCAGCCCATTCAACCCAATTTGGTTTACCTTTCTTGGTTAACTCGGTGAGTGGCATGGAGATATCAGAGTAACACGATATGAACTTCCTATAGAATCCTGTCATACCCAAAAAGGATCTAACCTGTTTCTTTATAGTTGGGACTGGAGCTTCCATAATTTTCTTCACATTAGCACACAGTAAACTAATGACACCATGACCCACTGTGTGACCCACAAACTCAATCTCACGTGCACCAAATTCACACTTTGTTGGCCGAACTCTCAAGTTGGCTTTCCTGACCCTTGACAACAACTCACGCACCACCTCAAGTGGTGATCCCAAGTCTCTGTATACACAAGACAGTCATCAATATAATGCACCACATTGGCCATACCAAGCGTTAGTTTCCTCATCATTTTAACAAATGTACTTCCGCTATTTTTGGGACCAAATGGCATCACTAGAAATTCCCAGGCGCCGTCAGGTGTAACAAAACATGTCTTTGGAATATCCTCTTTCTTCATTGGGATCTGCCAGTACCCTTTGGTCATATCAAATTTAGTGAAGAACTTCCCAGTTGACACTCGTGCAAAAATATCCTGGGGATCTATCATTGGCTCCGGACTCAAATGCACTAACCGATTAATAGCCCTAAAATCTACTGTGATGCGATTCGATCCGTCTTTCTTTCGCACGCACACAACTGGTGATGCATATTTAGAATTAGACGGCCTGATGACGCCCAATTCTAACATCTTCTTAACATCTCCAAACTCGTCAATTCCATCTCATGTTCTATTAAATCAGTCTTCCCGGAACATCAGAAAACACATCTCTAAATTCATAGACTACATCCCTGACTTCTGATTCTTGACTACTAGATAAACCATGCCCTAGCTTCACATCCAAATACGTTTCCTTCTGCTCTAACTTAGGGAAGACAATTAAATCATCACCTTCAAAATCTTCATCATCAACATCATCTTGCTCAGCGTATTCGTACTCCAACACGGAACCATCGACCATCTCTAACACCCCATATTGTACGTCATCTGCTACATTAGGGGTGTTTCCTGTTTACGATTTGTTATGTTCATAAAATATTCAGATTTTTCAGTTGCCTCTTGATGCCCTTCACTTTTCTCATGATTATTAAGTACCTCGTAACTCACCAACAGCATTTTCCAATCTTGAAAAGGAGAGGTTATAAATTCTGCGTTAAATTTACTAGAGTTGAAACAAACACATATGGAGCAGTATGCACCATTTTTCTTCTGTTGAATAGCACAACCATTGGTGTTTCTTTTTCCCAGTCTTTGTTGTATCGTCTTTTGCAGAATTTTGTGGAAATCTATATCCTTTGGCAGCTGACCATCTTTTCCCCAAAATATTTTTGCCTCTCACTGTCTGTAAGTGATGAGTGACCTGAAGACCTCTTTTGTGCATAATATGCTATGTCGATTGGTGATGGTCCTTCCGTCTCCATCACCGGATTGTCTTCAGCAACATCTCGAATACGATCACATGTCGGAGGCATGATTGGTTCTTGATAACCACTTGTAGCAGAATCTGTACATGGAACCATCGCTGAACTAAAGAATTCATTTCTTTCTTGATAACCACTTGTAGCAGAATCTGTACTTGGAACCATCTCTGAACTCAAGAATTCATTTCTTTCTTGATAACCACTTGTTGCAGCAGAATCTGTGAGTGTGAGTTTGGAAGTGGATGTACTAGTACTTGGACCGTCATTTGCAGAACTGAAATAGAACTCTAGTTTTCGCACTTTACCATCGGTTTTAGATTTTTTGTAAGATTTACTCATGTTTTCCCTTGCAATACAATGTCAAAGCCGTGAAAATGAAAACTATTACTGTTACTTTTAAAAAATCAAAATGGCAAGTTTTCTAAGTGGACACTTGTACAAAAAAAATAAAAAAAAAAGGACCATCATGTTATTTTGTTAGTGTTAATGCAATATCTATTGCATTAAAACTAACAAAATAACTGTAAGTTCTGATCACCTATATGTGTATAATATATATAATATGAAAACAAAATAACTTGTTGCATGAAAACTAACAAAATAACAAAAATTATTTCTGTCATAATGGAATTTTTAAAAAAATTACAAATCAGTATGACGAGGCAATGAGGCACAATGGAAACTGAGAAGTGCCTCATAAAGATGTGATAATATTGTTTCAACAAATTTAATGAAAAGTTTCAGTTTGTTATCGTTTCCAACAGTCCAAACAATTAAAATGGGCCTTTCCATTTAACCATTTCTGTCATAAGATTACTTTCAACCTTCTATGTGGTGTAATAATTTTTACCTAAAAAATTGAGCAATCTCAAATCTAACCTTTGTTTCAACTCCAACACATAGTGATAACTATTGTACACATCCAAATTTGAATCAGAGTCTTCCTTGTCCACAAATCTTGGAGAATTTGAAGCGGACCCCTGATAGTTCTACCGTACAACAGTTCGAAAGGCAAAAAACCAGTGCTTTTCCTGAGGAATCTCACAATATGCAAAAACAAAAAAGGACCAACATACCGGTCCCACTCTTTCGGTTGATCCGCACACACCTTCTTGAGCATTCATGGTTCCGATGACTCCGCCCCTTTCTGTCGATTTGTTTACGCTACGACGTTGGTCTCACAAACACCGCCTTGTTACAATAGAAAGCATTGAAATTATGCGACATTTTAGACGTCTTTTTCTAATGAATAATACAAGTGTTGACACAAAACCTTCATGCATATCTAATGTACAACTCATGAACTGTCCAGAGATGTTGGAATTAATGTATGACAACACAGACTTTTTTTATTTATTTCACAATATCCGTGCACGCTCCTCAAGTCAGTCAAGGTCAAGTCACCAAATTGCCGACTTTCTACCCAAGAGTGTTGAATCAAAATTGTGCTGATCTTCTTAGTTTTAACTTGGGATAAATTCGGTAACCTCTGTTCTACAACATACCAGAAGTATTCTCAGAAATCATTGATAGTAAAGATTTGCTGGGGTATTTAGTTTTCAATCTTTTTACATCCACTACCAGCCGCTACTCTTAATTGCATCGCGCTATGGTCGGTGTTGACAAATTACGGCGTGTGATAAAGGCTCGTATGTCCTTGCAAATGGCGTCGCCAAATAGTGATAAATTTGTGAAACGAATGGATTATTATCGTTACAATAACATACCCATCAAGAATTCACACGTCGGATCAATTATGAACTGGTTATGAAGACATGGACGAAAGGATATTTCTCAAATCACGCAAATTGTTTGAAAATCACAGTGGTTTGTGCGTGTGTGTTTGACGATGAAGAAATTTGACAGTTTACACGGGTGAACGCATATGACAGATATATTTGAAGACGGTTTTATAGAGTCTTTCACTCAAGTAAGCTGTTTTATGTTCATTTTCGTATCATCTGTACCCTTTATGATGACTCACAGCAGTCAAATTATTTTACGAGTATGAGAACTTTTAGAAATTCCTCTTTATAAAGTGTACCTCGAACCGGTCTTTGAATCAAAGGCAGCACAAGCTACATGCACTCGCTACATGTTTGGAAGGTAATCTAGACGTAAAAATCCATATTCCTATAACTAGATGTTGAAAATAAGAACCGCGATACAATTCTGTGTACAGGTGGACAATTTATGTAAAAATTTAGTATTTATGGAGGCACCAGAAACGTTATTGTCTCAGACGTAAAACTGTCAAAATGCCAGTGACAGTGTGCGGTAGTGTTTTTACTACGTCATAACTCTTCTAAATCGATAATTGATATGTATACATTGGATACAATGTAGAAAAAGAGGAAAGATAGTGCATCCCAACTGAAAAATTAAGACGTTTAGCACATTTTCATTCAAGAATCTGGTGTCAAAACATGACAATTTCTCACTGTTTACTACGGAGGAGATAAAGCTTGTGAGACCATGATAGCGCACCTGCGTATGTTTGTATGAAGCCGCCTGCTGATTGGCTGGCTGACTTAAAAAGGGCGTGGTTCGAACTATGAATACCCTTCAAAGTACCATTCAGGTTCTCAACCAAACCGTACACATTGGGTGATACGGAGCGGTAATCAATTGTTTGATAGAAAGTAATCTATTCACCTCCTTCATTACCTCAGACATAAATTGAGAGCCTTGATTGCTTAAAATCTCCTTCGGAATGCCCACCCGGCAAAAAGAAACTCACAAGACCTTCAGCGACTGATTCTGCAGTGATATATTTCAAGCACACTGCTTCTGGATATCTAGAAGCATGATCGATCATTGTCAAAATATATCTGTGACCTCGATTTGAAGCAGTACCAAATTGGCCCCACTATATCGACACTCATTCTCTCAAAAGGAGTTTCAATGATCGGGAGTTTCTCCAGAGGGACTTTAGCGACTTTGTCTTTGCCACTGTCCTTTGGCAACGTCACACGATCTACAATACCTAACAACATCGTCCGTATACCTGGCCAATAGAAAGTTAGCCATTATTCTATCATATGTCCTTTTGACTGCCATATGACCGCTAACTATCGAATCGTGAGCAACACCAATGATTTTACTACGTAGACCTGATGGGACCACTATCTGCTTATCCACTTCACCAGCCCTATAAGAAGTGCTTTGAAAATATCTGTACAAAACCCCGTTCTCAACATAATACCACACCTTCCGATCTTTCAACTGTCTGTCATCCACTTCACCAGTAAGGTACTTTCGAGGCTTTGGTCGTCTTGCTGCAATCTGATCAATTTATTCTTGTCAATGACAATATCTTGCTCCTCGAACACTTTCAATTGTTTGTCCTTGGCGCTTGAGAACTACCTGCCAAATTATTCTGAGGTGTATAAAGGGAGGGGAGGCTTCTTCCTCTCCGGGCACGCCGTGGAAATATGACCAACCCGTTGACATATGAAGCACATTCTCGTGTCGGGATATGGGTTGTTGCTCTGACCAGCACCTGCTATCTCAACAACGGCACCAACTTGTAAAGTGTTCTTCCTCTTATCATTTATGTACTTTCTGCATAATTGGTAACTATGACCGACCATGCGACAGTAGTAGCTTCTAACAATACCCGGCTCAATAGCCTTCTTCTCACACTTTCCCACATTATGTCCAGATCGATGGCACACACACAGTAAGATTGCCTCTCATCAGCTGTCTCATCACCTTCTTTCTTCTTTTTCTTCTGACAATCTTTCAGCTGCTTCCCGTGTGCAATCAAATATTGCCCGGATGCTGCCAACACCTCTTTGTACTCTTTACACGACCTCTCTTTGAGAAATGTCGATAGCTCAAAGGAACACATCTCGATAAATTGATCCATCACCATCAAGTTGAACAGACTCTTATAATCTTTCTTTGTATCAGATAGCTCCATGATGGGAAGAAGTGAAGGAAGCTGAAGAGAGAAAGCTGAAGGAACTGAAGTTAAAACATGAGCAAGAAGAGGCAGAGAAGAAAAGAGAAGAGGCAGAGAAGAAAAGGCAGTATGATTTGAAGATAGAACAAGAAAGATTAGCAGTAGAACAAGAAGAAGCAGAGAGAAGAAAAAGACAACATGACTTGAAGCTTGAGCAAGAAAAAAAGATGCGAGAATTGGAGTCAACTAGGAACCGAACTGAAGATGGAAAATGTGTACTGAAAGCTCCTAAGCTTTTGAACTTCACGGATGATAAAGACAGTATTGAAGAGTACATTATCCGCTTTGAAAGATTTGCAACTGAGAATAAATGGCCAATATCTGGATGGGCATCAAATTTGTGCGCACTACTGAGTGGAAAAGCACTTGGGGTCTACTCGAGAATGGCGTCTGAGGATGCCAAAGACTTTGAAAAGTTAAAAAGAAGGCGTGCGCTAAAAGCAAGATATTTTGAATGCAGAGGGTTTTAGAAAGAAGATGAGGACAGCATCTGCTGAAGAGATGGAGTCAGAACAATACTATGACAGGTTGGCAACCATGTGAAATCAAAGTGGTTCTGTCGTTCGTCTCCTTTAATAAAATTTTGCTTCTCTATCCATTCTCTCAGTTCTTTAGACCAAGATCATCTCCAAACTTCTTCAATTCACTCAATGACCTTGGCTCCATAGCATCAATCCTTTATCATCTGGCATATTGATGATTCTATTGTCTCAATCAACTAATCAATATCACCACAACTGATCATATACCAAATGTCGTCTCCAACAATCCTGACTATCAAAGTAATAGCATAGCAAAATATTCAAAATAATATACCAGGAGAGTCCTAGCAATCTTCGCAACAAAACATCTACCTTCGCAAATACTAATGATCAACTTAGGGCGGATCACACCTGTCCAGCAGTGACTCCTTCACACAATAAAGCGATCCAACTATAAAGGGGAAA
>JAGTTF010000581.1:0-12395 GCA_019095985.1 Streblospio benedicti
TTTTCTGCAGCTACTACAACTTCACCAGCCTCTACCACCCTCACGTCCAGAAGTCAGGCGTGTGCAGGGCGGGCATCCCGACATTCTGGTGGGGGACCAGATACGTCTGGACAGTCTCGACGACTGAGGGGCGTATGAGGCGAAGATCCTGCCTCGAGAAACGTCTCGACGTCCCGTGCTTCCTCTACGCGCCAGGCTCTGGTAAACTCATGTTCCCGCTATGCCGCTCCTGCTGCGAGAGAGGATGTCGGAGGAGCCGTGCGACTGTAACCCGGGAGATCGCTCTTGGATCGGCACGTATCACACCGGCAGTAAGCTTCGCCGTATCCAAAGATACGTCATACAGAGGGCTTCACGAGCTGCACAATTTTCCTCCGAGGCGATGCGTATCGACCCCCGCCAACCGGGCTGGTCTCTTAAGCCCCCTCATTGAACGCCTTCCTCAAAATCAAGCAGGAGTAGCGGGTACCCCAGAGAGGCCGTCACGCTCAGAAGCGGCGTACATCGGCGACCACTATGTCGGCGTGAGGGCGTGAGAGCTAGACCCCTAGCGGATCGTCAGCAACCCGGACGGCTTCCTGGCCAGAATTGCTTTTCTTAAACTCCCTATGGGGGTTTTATGGAATCTTGCCAGTCACAAAGGCAATGCGAGCTGTTGGGGCCGAGGGCTCCTTCGGCCGCTTCTGTCAGCGGCGTGTCGGATCCGTCCGTGGACCTGAAGTTCTTCACCATCCTCTCGGGGGACGCCGTGATGGTGGAATGCGCCAAGAAAAAACCTCTCAGGAAGACCCTCCCAATAACAATCTTTATGTGGCGGTCTCGACCACTTCAATGGGAAGGCAGAAGCTGTACCGCGCCCTCAACGCCCGCCGGGCCGAGGACTGATCCACTGCGACACCGACTCCGTCGTGTTCAAGGAGCGTCGGGGCACCCCGTCCTGCAGCTGGGCAACTACCTTGGCGATCTGACGTCGGAGGTCGCCGGCGATCAGCCTCGTTGTGTATAGCTCTCCCACACGGGGAGGACTTCGCACCAGTGCTGACACGCTCGTGCTTCAGGCGTCCCCCTACACACCATCACGCAGGTAGACCACGAGAGAAAGGAAGGCCACCGGCCAACCTTGAGAAACAAGTGAATGAGGGCCTATTCGAGGAATAGGTCGACAACCCTACTTGCTGCCCATCCAGCCTCTAAGAGAGAACTGCCGCTATTCGGCTCAGAATCAGTACAAGAGAGTACTGTTCCCTAATCCTACAGTGGCCATAGTAAGTACAACAACAAGAGCTTAACAAGGTGTGTGTAGCCAAGGAGAACTAACCTAGTCCAGTGCAACTTATATAAAGGGGCTTTTGATACTCTGCGACCATGCTACAATGAGTCGCGCACTGGATGCCTACTTTACGAGTTTTGCTACACACTCCCCCAGTATCCATGTGGGTGACCCATTCCGCTTATAAGGGAAGGGGGGCCATCCCCATGGACACTTACATAGTAAAACGAGTAAACACAGTAATCCGATGGTATCCACAAGTGAGAGGTCAGTATCCCAGGACGTCGACGGGTCGATCCCCATGGAACTTGCGCCGCGCCTGGAACCTGAAAAAAAAAACAAGTAAGCCCTCCCCCACCGTCCAGCAGTAAAACACAACTGTTGCGCCTTATAGCTGCACAACTAGTTCCTTTGCAGTTTGGCTGATGCGCGTTATGGGTGCACAACTAACCTTCTGCAGTTTGGACTCAGGCTGATGTGCGGTGTAGTTGCACAACTAGCCTACTGCTTCAGTTCGGGACGCATAACTTCGGGGAAGGTAACTTACACTAAAAACGATAAACGATAAACGAAAAATGGCGGATACCAACGAATTACTTCGGGACAAGGGCGGG
Source organism: Streblospio benedicti (assembly GCA_019095985.1). NCBI lineage: Eukaryota > Metazoa > Annelida > Polychaeta > Spionida > Spionidae > Streblospio > Streblospio benedicti. The sequence continues at coordinate 1,885 of JAGTTF010000581.1, forward strand.
AAGTCACGACTACGAGTATGGGGTGACCGTGTAGAGTCAATTAGCACGTGACTGAGTCAGGGGGACCACTGTAGGTTGGACCATCCTTGGACTGAAAAGCCCAACTACTACGAGCTCGGGGTGTCGACTCCCCTTACCCGTGAGGACGATCCTTTGCTTGCCTTGGTGTCCCAGCCACCAAGATTTCGCCGCGCCGCGTCCGGCGTTGCTGGGCTTGCTTCGACCTTAGTCGGCCGCACCTCGCCTTCCCGTGTTCGTCATTGAGGTCCGTCAACCCGACACGACACACAGGAACTTGCTTGTGACCACGCCCTTCAGCGAACTGTGTTTACAGTCGTTTCTGCACCCCACAGTCCTACAGCATTACACCTCTTCACCGTGAGGCGAAGAAAGTGCAACACTCAGGCGGTTTCCCGGTCCCCAGTACGATCCTACTCCCTAGGGAGCAGTCGCGCTGGACGTGGAGTCTCCCCCACGTGGTGGCTCTCTGGCCAACAGAGCATCCTCGGTGGCGAGGTCCACCTGCATGCTCTCTGTTGCTGCACCCGAGTCACTGTCGTCAAAGTCAGACAGTGTCGGGGTCTGTAACTCCGCGTTGGATTGCTGGTCCACGTCGCGCCGCGGTGCTCGGGCTCTCTGTCTTGCAGACGAGCGAGACTTCGTTGCGGACGCACGAGCTGTCGATGGTGAGCTTGTGGTTGGGTTCCCAACGGTGTCACCTTGCCGCAACTCCACAGGAGTCGATGTCTTGTCGACATGCCGTGCCGTTTCAACGAGATTGTCGAGCCGATGCTCGAGTTCTCTGGATCCACGGGCGGCATGCGGGTCGACTGTTTCTGCATCTTGCAGACGCCTGTATTCCTTCAGGCCAGCGGCAACATCTTGTAGTGACCGGGACAGGTCGCGTAGGCTGCGAGAGTTTAACCCCTCGTGTCGGCACATGCGATCCATGTCCGTGGTACGTCGATCAGCGTACGCCTTGGTCTGCGTCAGCTCTTGCTTGAGGGCTGCTATTTCTTGGCGCAGCTGAGTAACCTCAGCGGCGGGGGCAACCTCCATTTCAGGACCTCCATCCGAGAAGTCGATTGACTCGTCAGGGTCAGGAGTTCTTCTGCCAGGTTCTTCTGCCAGGGTATTCTGGCCTTGGGAGTCTGGACTCTCACAGTTGTCCTGAAGACCCTGTTTGGAGGACAGGGCATCAGTACGGATCAAGGCTGGGTGTGTCTCCACCTGTGCTTCGGAGCTGTGCCCGACTGCATGAAACCGGTACTGGCGTTTCAGGGTATCTGAAACTGCTTCCCAGGAATGTTGTACTGCTGCTACGTCATTGATGGCTGTCCAGGAACCCGTGGAGGACCACATCACTCATAACGACGTGCTGTGTTGACCTCTGCTTGCCAACTGGCCAACTGGCAATGATACACTGGTCTAGGAGTAAGTGCCTCCGTCTTTATTGATGACGGTCAGTCGCCCCCCAACTCCGTTGCTTCTTTTCTGTGTTGACCTCTGCTTGCCAACTGGCTTACACTGGTCTAGCTTGTCTTTTTAACTCCGACCTTCTTTTTTGATGTTGTCGGCCTTGTGCTTTCCCGGAGGGTATTCAGCTCCACCTTGAGTTTGATGTCTGTCTTTTTTGCTGGATTGCAAGTCATCTAGCAACGCCTGATATGCTGTCTTTTTTCGACAGGACGTCGAGTCCGACTTGGTCGCTTGGTCCACCTCTCTGTGCTTGGCAGGGCCTTGGGAGGGTATTCAGCTGGTCGTCTGTTGTGACAGCCCGTGTCTGCCACTTGCTGCTTGCTGCTTGCTGTTTGCCACGCGACCCCATGCTCTTCTCCAACGAGGTGGAGATAGAAGCCACGATGGTCGCGAGTTCGGCCGCTGTAGGCTCCGATGCTTGCTTGTTGCCGCACACAAGGTCCACGGGTTTCTTGACCTTGAGCTTGGCCTGGAGCATCCCCACCCTAGGGATCCTAGGTGGAGGAACTGTGCTTGGTGGGGCCATGGCCCCCTTCACTCGGGGTTGCGTTACAGCTTCACCCCCAGAGTGATTCTTGCTGTATGCTTTGCTGTTAGCAGGAGAGGATCTCTGAACAGCGCAACTGTAAATTCCGATGACCTTGGAGGGCGCCAAGCTGGGTTCTATGTAGTCAGTACTACACATTTCCAACCAGTCCACATGCTGCCCCCCCCATCCTTTCTTTGGTGTCTTGAATCCATGGCAGGTGAAATCCCACCACGACCCTCGCGAGGTTGTCATTGCTGTATCAACGTTTTCTCCCAATGTTTCTGGGTACCCCGACTCTGTTGCAGTAAGCTTCATTGGGGTACATCCAATGCAGCCCTCGGCTCTCATCCCCTGACTGGGCATCTCATGCCACTCCCGAACCATGCCACATAGAGGGCTTCGATGTTCTTGCTCGACATCATGTGCTTGGGGAGCTGCTGAGCAGGGACTGTTACATCTGGATGGAGTAAGGGATAGCGAGAGTGCCCCAGGTTCGAAACCATACGGGTCACCTCATCCCACCTGTACTCCGACTTCTTTTCAGCTGGGCGAGGATTGTGGGGTTCTTGGCCCAGCCACTCCACCTGCTTGACGTTACCGTAGTACCTGGTAACTTTGTCTGTGAGGAAGGTCATATAATCCGGGGGGTCACCTTTCAGGGGCAACCCCGGGTACAGCACGTCTTTGGTGTAGGCGTTCGCAAAGAACCATCGGTTGCAGTGCGACGCTACTCTGGTGCCTGCTGTCTTCTGCTGGAGCCGCTGTTGGCTCGCGCTCGGCTGCGACCCCGCTCCTGCTTGTCCTGAGACGACTCGCTTCGCTCTGAAGCCGATGACATGTTGCCATCATCCACATCATCTCTTGCTGTCTGTTGCTTTGGAAGCAGAATCACACCTCTTCGGGTCGTGACACCCCCCCCGTGACGCTGAGTTCGGCGGCCGCAGTGGCCCCCTCCCCCGACGCGCCCATCTGTTTAGCTTCCATAGCCTCAACTATGGAAGACCCCACTACGGAGGTGAGAGAAGACTCCCCAACACGTGAGTGCTGAAGGCCTCCTCGGCTGCTGCTGTGGTCTCTGAGGGTGAGGGAGACTGATCCCCACCCACTCCCCCATCATCGACCGGTGGTGGCGTGGGCGGATGCCCCCGTCGTCCACCCGGCACACCGGGTGAGGCTGTATGAGCCATAACGGCTTCACAGGCCCATCGGGATGCCGGATAACTGTCCTGGGTAAACAATAGCTTGCCTACTGAAACCCTGTGCTGCTGCTGTATCCTAACCGAATCCTTCAGACTCGAAAAACTGTCGCCAAAGTCTACTAAAACACTTCTTTCCAATGATTCCTTACGGCACGTCTGTCTTTGTCCAAATCCACGGAAACTGTAATCGAGGGTAGCATCATTTCAATGCAGATGCGCATGATTGATTGCAATCAATCAATGCACTCCCTCACCTTTGCCCACTGCCGTATCTTGGCATCGCGTGTTGTTTGTTTACTTTGGCAGGCGCGAGGCGTCGATACTAAGCCGCCACGCGACCAGTTCCCCGCCCGCGACCCGCTTGTGTGAACACCGAGGATTAATCCCGGCTGACTTCGTTCCGCTTCAATGCACCCGCTCGCTTTGTTTGTTGACTCTTTGTGCTTGCATTCATCGCGCCGCAGCGGCCGATCGTGCCTGTGTGTACCACGTCGCTAACATCGTTAGCCCGCTCATGTACATTATCGTCTGCTTGTATCTACCGCGCCACAACGGCTGGTCGCGCCACAACGGCTTATCGTCTACGTATATCTGGTCGCGTATTTACTGTCGCCATGCATTGTAGCTCGCGTCGGCCCCTTTCAGGCACCTTACCGCTACATACACATCATTGTGGGCTTTCCCCGTGGACGTAGTCTCACTCGGTCGCGTTACCGCGACCCTACTGTAAGAGACATTTCTGCCAAGTGATGACTGCATTATGGAGAGCTCACTCGCTCTCCTGACGATGTGACGAACTCCCAACTCGAGTATTGGCCGCCTGACACGCATCTGCGCGACACACTCGCGGCTGATACCCCGGACACACCTGTCACTGCTTCCCACGAGTTGTCGATGGATTGGAGAGAGCTTCCTCGCTTCCCCGGCGACTTGACGACCCCGTGCGCGAGGGCAGCCTGTACAGCCCGCGTCCACGAGCCTTACACGTGACTGCCACCTCTTGCACGAAGATGACTGCTGTTGTACCGTTTTCTGAAGGACCAGGTCGCATCCAAGTCGTGTTCTCACGAACCTGGCGCCCCTGACACTTGTCACGCGACTGTAAATGCTTTGTGCTCGATATCTGTACAGTATATCCCTGTATACTGGAGTCTTGGATGCGGGTAAATTCTCTTTTAGTCGTGCCTTTCATTTGACTTTCTCCACAGCACTGGTTCTTTTCACTCCCTGTTTTGCTTCTCCTTTGCTTACCCAGGCAATCCCACTCACTCTCCCCCAAGTTTCGACCTAAAACCGACGGCAATAGGGGGTGGGTGGGAGGGACTTTTGCTTTGTTTCTTGTCGAAACTTCCACCAAGCCGGTGGGATTGTGCCCATAAAACTGAGCCCTTTTCCCACTGTGTCTTTAATAGTTTTCACTCCAGTACTCTATGAATTTCGCTCTCCTACGTGTGAGGAGATCCACAGAGCCGGAAGCATCTTGTATTATCAACACTGCGCCCCTCCCCGTCTTACAGACGGGTATGAGACGACTGGTCGTCACCCATTGTTCTTGCATTGGGCCTGTGGCCTTTCTCCTTTTCCCATCGGCACTGGTCCGCGCAATACTCTTAGCTTAACCACACGAACACTACTAACTTCAGTGATCTAATGTGGCCCCATCCACGGCTGTGAATGGCGCTTGTCTTGTCCGTGAGGAGAGCTGTACATCATGACTTGATCCCCGACCTTACATCGGCGACCTTGTTCCGCTTTTCCTCTGCTGTGCTTGCTGTATTTCCACAGCCCTTCCCGATACCCCACGCACTGTCGCTGCTGTCTGCATCACCTCGTTTCTGTGGTGAAACACACATAATGTTTTAACACTGCGGAACCGCCCGATCATCGCATCCATCCATCAATCGATAGGCAGAAGAGGATCTGTACATTGACTATGAAACAACTCTTGTCATGTAAATCCCGTACTTGTATGGGTAGTTGCATCGTATGCCATAAAGACAAACGGCAACAACTTGTCCCCAGTTATCTTTTTCCCATGGACGTTCAAGGCTCTCAAAATGGCCTTATAAGTCTTGTCGCTGCGCTCCACCATCCTGTTGCTCCCTGGAGCATATGCTGTCGTATACGTCTTGTATCCCTTGTACACCTTGCTCAACTCTAAACAGAGCTGACTGTCGCCATCGAGTCCCCGATCACTGTATAACTGCTGCATCACTTCGTGTCGCGAGATGTACCCCCCCTTGGGGAGCACACTCACAACAGCCTCTGCAGTCTTCCTCTGTAGCGCGTACAGTTCCATCGTCTTTGAAAAACAATCTTGGATGACACCTGTTGTCAGCTGGAGAGTCTGGTTGGAGCCCCTGGAGGTCAAGACCCACACGCTCACGTGGAAAACCCACATTTTCGTGCTTCATCGGGGGACTCCCTCCCCCAGCTCCCGACTTGCTCTGCTGGCATGTTAGACATGCACGACACATCATCCCTGCATCTTCTGTCATTCCCGGCCACGCGAACCACCGTCACAGTATTCCGTACACTCGTTCATAGCCCAAGTGACTAACACTATGGACATGAACACACCTTCATACACTCTCGCGCCACGCGACCAGAACTAAACAAACTTGTACTCGCTCTACGGGGCGACCTTTCGCCTGAATGGTCTTGTTCATCATCATCACCCCGCTTTCTGCCTGTACAGGGTAGGCCATCACTGGCAGTACACCTGCAACTCGGGACTCTCCTTCTGTAGTTCTTCTCCATCTACCACCTTTCCCCACTGAGCTTCAGCTCAAGTAGTCTTCGCAGGCATAAATCTGTCTTATGAGCCTCGCGCCACTCGGCATCGCCGAAGCCCACGAGCGCTTCGTGCGCATTGCTGTTTTGCTTGGGAAACGGGTTGGTCGCATATAAACGACCCCCCCCGCTCTGTCACTCTCTCCGGAAGAAGATTCACCTCGTGCCAGCGGTCTTGTCATGGGCTTAGCACCCCGCCGCTTCCCTGCTAACCGACATGATCTGGGGACTGCAGTTTTGGTCTTGCGTGAAGAGGATCGGAGCAGACAAAACTGCCTCGACACCCTCCACTTCGTAAGATCCAGCTGCGTCCTGTTGGGCCGGTCGTGGAGTCGTCTGGTCAAGTACAAATTGAAGTCTATCCCATCCACGAGCCCTGGCTCCTCTCTGTTTCCATTATCAGAGTCCACGTCACGAATAGCACTCTCTTTCTGTCGCACAACATGCCTGACGGCTATTGCACAACGTCTTTAACGCGAACCTTCGTGGTACAAACTTCCCATCTTGCTCCTGCTCTAACGCTCCACCAAGGGCAAACAACTAGTGTCTACCGCTAGGTGAAAGCCTGTCTTGGGGACTGGATAATATAGCAGTGGTAGACATGCTATACGACTTTTAACCTTGGTGAACGCAAATGAATGCTCTTTCGTCCATTGACTTCGTGGGGCGTACGACCCCGCTTGCCAGCATCTTTTCCAGCTCCGAGTCTCCATACTCCCGCTCCGTCACGGTACGTCGACGTAGCTCGGCCTGACTGGCGCTGCCTCTTCTGTATCGATTCTGTAAGGGATCAGATTCGTGGAGCCCGGACCTGCACCCGGGGCCACGAAAATGTCCTCATATCTCATCACCAGAGTTTCCAATTTAGCTTGCTCGTGCGGTGTCAACGTTCCCTCAGCTGGAAACATACACCGTAAGTACCCTGGAACTTCGTTCCCAGTCTTGCTGGGAGTGACACCAGCCGGTAGCTCAGCCGAACTTCTTTCTTCTGTGAAGTACACCTTGCAATCGTTACCGCGTCCGGACGACTGAACAACCTCTCCTTCCGGAATCAGCTGCCTACTGGTTCACTCTTTTCCATGCCTGGCGCCTACAGCATTCACACTCGCTACTTGAGCGGGTATGTGCCATACACGCAAGTCAGGGGGACTCTCACCCCCTCCCGAAGACCGGTTGACTTCTCCCGCGCGATCTCTTTGCCCTCGGGCTGGTAACTCTGTGATCTTGGCCACAATTACTTTTTCTTGAACTTCCCCACATAGGGTGCTTGATTCTCCAGAGTGAGAGCAAGAGAGCCATCCTCTCGAATGACTTCTAGCGACGGCACCACATGAAGTTCGCCACCCAACTGAGTGGTTCCCTCCACCAGCACCTCTTGTCCCACCCTGCTGAGATCACGGATCTGGCACAAAACACGCTGGTAGCCTCGCGGCTGAAACCTCACGGTCTTGCACATCCGCCCTAGGTCTCCACTGGATACTGTCATCGCCCTGCCGAACGTCACATCTTTGGTCGCTATCCGAATGGTCTTAGCTGCACAGTCGATGGTCACACCATACGACGAGAGCCAATCCATCCCCAGTAAGAGGTCGAGACCCTTCAACTTTCTCACGTGAGTGAGTTGGTCACAGAGCCCCTCCCCCAACTTGAATTACAGTGACACCGCCCCCTGTTACCCCAGCGACTCGCCTCCTGCTCCTGAGAGAGAGAGAGACTGGAGCTGGCAGCAAACCAGGGAGATGCTCACTCACTTGCTTGTACGCTCTATCCGACATCAGACTGAAGGTCGCCCCGTGTCAATACAGGCCACCAGCGGGACTCCGCCCACCTCGATGGTGACTCTGCACACAAGAGCAGCCCCCGACAGTCCCAGCATTCTGTGAATCTCCGCAAATTCAGCATCCACCTCCTGACATTGGTACTCTACCTCCCCGTCGTCGTGCCGGATTGACTTCCCGGTGACCCTCGGGGGAGGCGTGCAGTCTTGACTTTTGTCCACGCGGTTCTGTGCGCTTTCAGCTTTGACGATCTGTGGATCGAGAGTGGCGGTGTATGGGAAGATGTCCTCGAACGACGGGCGGTAGCCAGACGCCGACGAGATTCCCATCCCCCTCCCCTCCAGGCTGTGAGTTCTCTGCCCCACCCCGGCTAGGTTTTACTCCTGTGCTTGGTTGTTGGCTGCCCGGGCTACCAAGCCTCCCGTCCTGTGTTGCTGGATTTCCATCTTTACAAGTACTTCCTTGTTCCATCTCTGCTTGCACCGACGCCTCCAACTTCCGGCTAGTGCCAGCACGCTCCTCGTGCAATTGCACGGGAGGCGGGCTGATGCTAACGTTCGGTCCCCGCACCGGTCCCGACTTGTCTTGTCCCCTATCGCGGGGTTCTTGAACCCGGGCGACAGGGAGTCGACTCGCGGGCGACATCCCGTGCGGTTCGGACAACTCCCCCACAGGGATAGAACCTGCAGCTGTGCTGCTCCCCGCGGACGTGAGCGCCCTGGTATGCTGTGTCGGAACGGATAGACTCCTAACCTGCAGGCTAGGACTTGTCCGCCCCGACGGTTTCTGTCTCCTGTCGCAGTCCCCGGGTTTCCCCAGGATACCACTTGACCACGAGCGGTCGCCTCCTGGCTCCATACTCGGGCCCAAGCTGACGTCTAGTTGCTGCAACACATCGTCCGTGGCGGGTTCTGACACCCGCCGGCCGCACGGTACCAATCCAGGAGGGGGAATTTGCGGCGCAATTACCCCTCGGCCTTGTTTCCCGACACATCTGCTGCTTCTTTGCGACTAACCTGTCGCTGTGCCTCGCGCTCGGCGAGCCTTTGTCGGTTTCCGGCCCTTCATGTCTTGATTTGCTTTTTCCAACGCTTTTGGGTACCGAGTTCGAACATGTCCTGGGACCCTGCATTTCTTGCATGGGCCCTCAGAAACATCTCCCCCAGCCCCGCGTCCTTGACTGGTTCCTCCTGACCTTGCTGTGCCTCCCCTTCCGCGGCCTCGTCCGCGGGAGGCGCTCCCATCGGTCTCACGGATTCCTCCTCCTCTCGGGATTTTCCTTGGCGACATTGACCTCCCCTTGGGAGCTCCCCGTCGCCTGCTGTGCCAACAACTCCTTAGCAATACTTTTGCTGAAGGATGTTGCGGCTTCTTGACATTCTCTGCCCCTCGCTCTTGCGCCATAAATGCTTGATACCGCTCCAGATCATCATGACTCTCTCGTCGCACCAGTTCTGTCTGTAGCAGCGGCAGTGTTACTCCAGACACGAGCATGAGGTCGTCATACGTCCTCCCTAAGGAGACCGAATCCAGCCCCAGCCCCAGTCGCTTCATCACTGCCACCTCCCTTCTCGCGGCATCCCGTCCGTATGCTTTCCTTGCGAGGAACATCGGCTGTGAGATGAAATCCCGGACCGACTCCTTGCTCCTTTGCTTGTGGTCAGTAACTCTTTTTCAGCCAACCTCATCTCGAATTCCACATGGAAGTACGAGTTCGGTGCTGAACCGAGAGTTCCCCAGTCGCCACGCTGCTCAATGGTGAAATTTAACAGCGCACTCTGTGCTTTCCCTGTGAGCCCATCTACAAGCCACGCTGCCCATTCCCAGAGGGCACACAGTAACTCTGCAGTAACTCGACCAGCTGCTGTAGAAAGTCGGGCCACGTTTGCGTGGGATCCGGCTTGTTAAACTTCGAGAAAGTCTTGATGCGATCCCGAAAGCGAACTGTCGTGGGTATCTTCCCATCACATTCATCGTCTTCCGAGCTGCTGCTGGTATGTTGTCCCTTGCGCCGCGCTTCGCGTCGCAAGTCAGCTTTCCGCTTCACTGCGGCCTTTCTCTCTTGGCGCCGTTGCTCGATAAGACGGTACTTGTCTACTGCATCTACAAACGGTGACTGTAGGTATCGACGGACAAGCAGCGACGCTGGCCCCTCACCAGAGCTCAGACTGCTCGTTGCTTCTGCTTCCTTCAGTCCTGCACTCAACGACCCGTCGAGGGCTCGGTCGCTCGAGGCAGACTGTGTCCTGTCGTTTCTTGGTTCTTCGTCGTGGCTGCGCGACCTACCGTTGGTCGTACAGCGTGACGGCGGCTCGTTGGGGACTTGGGCCTTGGCATTTAACGGGCCGCTTAGTTTCCGAATCTACCAGCCTCAAGCTAAACTGTAACATGTTGTGGCTTGTCCGTCTTCGATTTGCGTAGGTCACATAAAACTGGTCAAAACCTGACAAAACCTGGTAGGATAACTACTGGTTTTGTCCTGTTTTATGCACGGTCTGTAACCTAGCAACGTGGGACACTACGGGGTGGGACACCAACCTCTCAAGCTAAACTGACACCGTCTTCGATACGTCATAAATGTTTTGCCTATGGAAAGTGGGCGGCGTAGGGACGACGGGCCATCACGGTGCGGGTCAATTAGGAATTGACTAGCTAATGGGGACAATGCTACAATTGTCCCACCCCGCACCTCTAACTAGCGTTAGCTCACACTCTCCCCCAGTTACCATGGTG
>JAGTTF010000582.1:0-11497 GCA_019095985.1 Streblospio benedicti
ACTGGGAAGGGGAAAAAAACGAAAAAAGTCCCAAAAAAATTTGTGAAAAAAATTGTGCTTGACCCTTTCTTCAACAAAACTACTTAAAAACCCTTTTCTTAACCCCCCTAAAAATTTAACCCCAAAAAAAAAGACAAGTATTTGTTTGCAGCACGGTATTTTTCTTATGACTGCCTCCGACTATAGAATATTGAATCAGTGGCACCTCTCCCAAACATTAAACTAAAACGCATCACACGATCAGATCCTATTTCTCAACATGTTTTCTTACCATTTTCTTTGAAGAACCTTCATCATCAAGAACTTCGGAGTTATTCATCCTGATTAGAGCCTTCCCATTTGTATAAATTGACAACCAACTTCACTAGATTTACAGTTTATTTCTCATGTTACATGAAATATTCTATACCATCACATTTTAGGATGCAGATAAAAGAAAACCCATGATCCAGACTATGATCCCAGGACAGCCCTATGTTCCTCCAGAATTTCTATCAAGTCAGACACCCGTCAGTTTTTGCTTTATTTAATTGATATTTTTACTTAGCTTTTTTTTAGGTCACCGGAGTAATTACTCAGGTGACCTACCAAGTTGCTATTTGCTATGGGTTGCCGCGTTAACATCTTCTCAAGTACTGCTGGGCCAATCTAACCAAATTTGGTATGTAGCATCTGTAGGGTAAGGAGACAAGAAATTGTAAATGTCATGACCCCCCCCACCCCAAGGGAAGATAATTTTGGTAAAAGTGTGGTGCGCGCCCAAGACCACCCCCCAACAACAAACACTGACCGATTCCCACTTGTCACGTGCTGCCACCTGGTGACAGAAAAGTCCAAGACGATGGACATGAAAAATGTCCAAAATATTCAGACACTTTATAGTAAGTTTTATGGATTTATCGAAAATTAGTGATACTTGTTGATACTATATTCTTCCAACAATGCACATTAAGTGATTCAATAACTAAACATGAACTCGTACTCAATGAAAATGTGGACCCCTTTGACATTTTCAACTGGCCAACAAATTCTATATAGGGTAGAGAGGTTGCTTCAAAGTAAATTTATATATATTTCTATTAGAAGGGATTTTTTGAGATTTTTTTTTTTTGGTGGAAATCAGTATTGAATTCCACGGCCAGGCCCGAAAATTTGGTAGTTCTTTAATTTTACAACATTTAATCTTTATCATCACTAAGAAAATAAATATAGTAATGTCGTTGTTGTGATATATGTATTTTATTCTGCATTTGTTCAATAATTTTAACTTTGTGGGAGAAAATGAGCTGATGTTGCAATACAATAAACGCCGATTTTTCACTTTAATAAAAGCAAGCATTACTGCGTTTTACCCGGAAATCAGAGTAACCAGCAGGATAAAGTTCTTGCACATAAAAAAAATCAAAATATATTGTTACCTGCACCAGCCGGTTGCACTTAAAAGGTCTCTATTATTCAAAGTATTGATGCTGATTCTTATTATCATCCTTTGAGACCATAATATTCTACATATTTTAAGAAATCTATCGAATACTCCCCAGATCAAGACAGCAATAATGCTCTTTATTATCGCCCCTGCCACCTGTCTGCGTATCGAAAAGCGCTGTTACTAATCTGCAACAACGATGCGCCGGCTTGACTAAGGCTGATTCTTTGCAAAGGCGTAAATTATGATAGTGATGGCGTTTGTGTAGCGCTACTCTTAATCGCACTGCTGTTATGGTCGAAGTTGACATATTTCGATTGTGTCATAGGCTAATGATTGATTCCATGTGTGGGAACCAGCGAGTACGACACAAAAACCAGTACGGCACCGCATTTCGTAGCCGTAACCTCTCAAAAAAATCATACCTCTCGACACCAAACGGCGGCTTAGTACGACACATACTGTTGCACAAAGGCAACCTCTCTTTTAAACAAAAACCGTACATTTCAGGCTTGGGACAAGCTTATTGCTGGGGAATATTCACCTATGGATTTGGTTCGTTGTTTATTCACCATAGAAATTACAGCCACGAAAACCCCTATATTATCGTTCAGAATTTTGCAAGTCATCGTTCATGAAAGGTAACTAAAAGCATATTAAACGTGAGAAATGTCGCAAGATAAATCGAATATAGTTGAGCAAGCAAGTGGTGGAGTTAATGTGGACCACCAAACATCATTAGATACCAATCAATTGCCCGATGTTAGATCAAAAGGACTTACAGAAAAGGGCCTAGAAGAAAAGGTGCCCGATGTTAGATCAAAAAGACTTACAGAAAAGGGCCTAGAAGAAAAGGTCAGGATGTTGAAAGCCAACGTAAAGGCATCACTAGGAACTGTAACAAAAAGAAGAAACGAAGTAGCAAATCTTATGATCAATGAATCTGAGAACCCAGAAAACGTACATGTTGTAAAGTCACTCCTAGCCAAATACGGTGAGTCCTTTATTGTATACAGTAATGCTGTCGAGAACCATCTAGTATATCTGTCTGACGAAGATGCTGAAAAGGAGCAAATTCTATTTGAAGAGAAACAACTGTCCATGATAAGCTTTAAGAAGCAAGTTGTCGATTGGATTACCCATGCAGAAAACTTGCTGTCAGATAAATTAGACTCACACTCTGATTCAACAAAAAGGTCATCAAAATCTTCGATATCAAGCAAATCTTCTCGCTCTATCAAATCAGCTCATGCTAAGGAACAAGCCAAATTAGCAGAATTACTTGTAGAAAGAGATATGTTACAACAAAAACAACAAATGGACAAATTTCAACTCGAATTAAACATTGCTAAAACCAAGGCTAGAAGTGAAGTGTATGCAGCTTGTGAAGCTGAAATAGATCATATGTCATTAACAAGATCTGAACCTGTGAATAGAAATATTGTTTTGAATAAAATAGATCATACGTCATTAACAAGATCTGAACCTGTGAATAGAAATATTGTTTTGAATAAAATAGATCATACGTCATTAACAAGATCTGAACCTGTGAATAGAAATATTGTTTTGAATGAAATAGATCATACGTCATTAACAAGATCTGAACCTGTGAATAGAAATATTGTTTTGAATGACAACCATGCAGATGTAAAAACGACAAAAATGGAATTGAGTAGAAACACAGTGGTCACACAAGTTAACTCACCTACAATTGAACCACAAACTGCACAAAATACTGTCAATGACATCACCAAGGAACGTAAACATCAAACACAACCTATGCTAAACCCGAATGCAAATTCGTTTAAGCCTATATCCAATGTGCAAGAAAATTATTATGAGCCTTCCTATCAGAACAGTGATCAACGTAGAGTTTTATTAGATACCCACCGTGAGATATCCTCAGCAATACACCTTCCTAGTGCTCAAGTACCAAAATTTAGAGGTGATATTATGGAATTTAACACTTTTTTGATGGCATTTGAGGCAAGGATCGTTCCATATGTTTATAATCGCAATGATCTATTATTTTACCTTGATCAGCACTTAGAAGGGCAGCCAAAAGATTTGATAAGTGGTTGCATGTACACAGATGCTGAAAGTGGCTATATGACAGCTCGAAGCCTATTGCAAAGAGAGTACGGAGATCCGTACAAAGTTTCTACAGCTTACATAAACAAAGTTTTATCATGGAATGAAATAAAGGCAGATGACAATGTTGGTTTGAAATGTTTCGCCATATTTCTAATAAAATGCAGAAGTGCAATGACCAGCCTAGAACACATGTCTGTATTAAATCATACGCCGAATATGCAAGCCATTGTAAGGAAACTACCTTATTATCTTCAGAACAAATGGAGAGACAGGGTTATAAAGGTTAGACCAGCAACTGTCAATTTTTCCGACTTGGTTCAGTTCGTTGACATAGCATCACAAACTGCTAATGACCCAGTCTACAGTAAAGATGCCTTGAAACCAAACCAAGATATGAAAAGGCAAAAAAGCAGAACATCTAGCTTCATGATTAATCTACAAGATTCAGAGCCATCAAGTCAGAATCCAAATAAGTGTTGTCAATGCTGTGGCGAAGATCATGATATTGAATTATGTACAAAATTTACTTCAATGTCTATTGATGAGAAACGAGAATATTTAAAGAGCAACAAAATGTGTTATGGATGTTATGGCTTAAATCATACATCAAGGGATTGCACGAATAAACGGAGATGTAAACACTGCAGCAAGTTACATCCATCAGCCCTTCATGTTGAAAACTTCAAAATGCCTAATAGATCTGATAGTAAACAAGACACCAACATCGATAGAATATCAACTTGTAGTGTAAATGTAAACAACAATGTAGTGTTACAACCTATATTACCTGTTCAAATCAAACAAAAGGGAAGTGATCAGGTAGTTGCAACATATGCCTTTTATGACAATGGAAGCACAGGTTGCTTCATTACGAAGGATTTGAAACGAAAACTGAACGCTAACTCTATCTCCACGCAACTAAAATTGAAAACCCTTCATGGCGAAAACTATATTGATTCCGAAATTCTTCATAACCTAGTTGTAACAGATTATAGTGGAAACAACCCAATTGATTTGCCAAAGGTGTACACCCAAGAAGAGATACCTGTAAGTCCTAACCAAATTCCCCGACCTAGCATTGTAAAAACCTGGCCATATCTTAGTGAATTAGTACAGGAGATACCCGAGTATAAGCCAGATGTTGAAATTGGATTGCTTATTGGTAGTAATTGTCCTATAGCAATGCAGCCATTGAAAGTGATACCTTCAAGTGGAAATGGACCCTTTGCAGTTTTATTCAAGCATGGGTGGACAGTTAATGGTCCTTTGGTTTATGAGACAGAGACCCATGAAGTTATATGCAACAGAATAATATTTCAAGAAGTAGAGAGAATCCAAGAATCATATTTACCTAGTCATGTTTTGAGAATGTTTGAATTAGACTTCAATGAAAATGATGTTGGCAAAATCCCAGGAGAAAGGGGTTATTCTGTTGAAGACCAGCAGTTCATGGAAATTGTAAGAAAGGGGATTGAATTCTCACAAGGGCAATACACACTTCCGTTGCCATTCAGAAACAAAGATTTAAAGCTACTGAACAACAAAGATCAAGCCTCTAAAAGAGCTTCATGGCAGCTGAAGAAAATGAAACGTGATGAAACCTACCACAAAGAATACACTAATTTCATGAACAAGATCCTATCTGAAAATTACGCACACAAAGTACCAAAGGAAGAAATAACATGTGAATCTAGCAACGTAAGGTACTTACCCCATCATGGTGTCTATCACCCTAAGAAAGGAAAAATCAGAGTAGTGTTCGACTGCAGTGCTAAGTACAAGGATGGGTCAATAAACGACCACTTGCTGCAAGGACCTAATTTAACAAATTCTTTAATAGGAGTAGTAAGCAGGTTTAGACAGGAGAAGATTGCAATAACAGCAGATATTAAGGCCATGTTCTATCAAGTTAAAGTCCCAAGAGAACAGCAAGATTATTTACGATTTTTATGGTGGCCAAATGGTGACTTAAATTCAGACATGGAAGAATACCGTATGTCGGTACACGTTTTTGGTGCCTCATCATCACCTAGCATAGCAAACTATGCTCTTAGATGTGCAGCAGATCAAGCAGACATACAGTATGGTACGAAGGTAGCTGAAACAATGCGACGTAATTTTTATGTAGACGACTGCCTAAAATCTGTCTCAGACAACCAAGAAGCCATTGATCTTGCAAGCAAACTGATTCAAGCATGCGCTGACGGAGGATTTTGCTTAACAAAATTTGCTTCCAACAACAGAGATGTGATAAATGCATTGCCTCAAGCCTACCCTATGCCACGGTAGGGCTAGACAAGCATCCCAGCCTGTCTCACGGCTATTCAGTGCTCCATCCCCGAGACCTCGGCGTGCCAGCCGCGGGGACTCGAAGGAGGGGGCCTCCCGGAACGGAGAGCTGTAGTAGAGTCGTCGCCGAAGGGCGCCGAGGATTTAGGACTATTGAGCTCAAGTCTGCCTATGGGCCGGACATTACACGAGGTCGGATTATATGACCTTTTCGTTCCTCTATCTTTGCATTGTTTTTTAAGGAAGTACTAGCCCTGATCACTACTCATGATTTGGACAAACTACACTCAAGGGGAAGACCGGATCGACTGACGGATTATTCTGGATTAAGATGAACTACACTTGGGCGTATGACTGGTTGACTGATGGACTATTTAGGATTGAGATGAACTACGCTTGGGCGTATGACTGGTTGACTGATGGACTATTTAGGATTGAGATGAACCACCGGTCCGGCCATTATGATTACTGTAAAACTAGAATATTCTGCGGTCATCAATTTTGCAGCTGAAGTTTTAACAAGTTTAACAGTAAAACTCGACACAACTTGGCAATTAGTGAAGGGCAGTATGAGTAAATTATGGTTAGTTTGTCACATAACTATTTGATTACAGGCACCATACTTTGCCATTGTGGAAAAGACTAGACTTGATGTAGGTTTGCTCATTGTGAGTACTGTAAAACTAGAATATTTTACGGCTAATAAAATCGCAGTTAGAAGCATTACAAATTTAACAGTAAAACTTGGCATTATTTGGAGACAAAATACATATGATGGGTAAATTGTTGTTGGCTTGTCTTCATTTATTGATCTACAGTCAGAGTGGAGTAACTTACATTTAGTGCAATGTATGTCCAGCGATTAGAAGAATGATAAGTCCTTTTTAACTGGTTTATTAATCACAAACTGAAGTTAAAGTTACATGGGGCAACTGCGTACCATAGGCATTGAGTTCTGAGCATACAGATAAGTATAAAATTTTACTGGCAAGTTCATCAAGAAACATAATATGTGATCAAGGTCGATAGTACATCAATCCTTTACCCTCAGTGTCGGAGACAACTTATATAATTTTTACTACTTTTACACGCCCTCTGCCAGCATCCCAGCCAACAGAAGGTGAGTCTTCAAAACTAGATCAAAACTAACATGGTATCTAAGATCAGGTCACAAGACCCAGAACAGTTAAAATAGGAAACAACATAGCTCCGCTCTCTGCCAGCATCCTAGCCAACAGAAGGTGGGCCTTCAAAACTAGATCAAAAGCTAACATAATATATAAGATAAGGTCACAAGACCCAGAAACAGTTAAATTAGGAAACAATTATGGTAATAGCTCCATTGAGCTGTAATCAAAACTCACTTTGCCCGCATTGCACAAATGCCAGAAGACATGCACTCAGTAACTAAAAACAATTAGAACGCATTCTCCAAACAGAGTAACGAATTTACAACTGGTATAGTATGACCTGACTGCCAGACCGATCGTTCCGACTTTACAATTTCCCCGTGTGATGCCCGTCTACGGTGAATATCCGGCCCAAACTGCAGACTACCAGTGGAATACTAATACTGATAGTTTTGGCTACAAGGTAAAGGTTAAAGAAAACTCACCAACCAGAAGAACCTTACTCTCAATTGTATGCTCCATTTATGACCCTATTGGACTCATATCGCCCTTTGTTCTGCCAGCAAAGAAAATACTACAGCAATTATGTCAGGAAGACATTCAATGGGATGATGATCTACCCAGTAAATACAAAGATCCATGGTTCAAGTGGTTAGCCGACTTACCGATAATTGAGCAACTATTTTTAAAACGATCTATAAAGCCAGATAATTTTGGAAAAATAAAAACTTGCCAATTACACATATTTTCTGATGCAAGCTCCACAGGCTACGGAGCAGTTGCCTACATTCGACTTGAAGATGTGAACAATAAAAAACACGTAGCTTTCTTGCTTGGAAAATCAAGACTTGCACCAATCAAAGTGACAACAATACCACGTCTCGAACTGACTGCAGCTGTCGTAGGAGTGAAAATCGGTCAGTTGATGTTAAATGAATTGGACTTAGACATTCAGAATGTTTATTACCATACTGACTCTACCACAGTGTTATATTTTATAAGAAACAACAAATCAAGGTTCCCAGTTTTCGTTGCTAACCGGGTGCAACAAATTCACGATTTCACAGAACCAAGCCAATGGCGATATGTCGGGACTAAAATAAACCCAGCGGATTATGCCTCAAGGGGGCAAACTGGAAAACAAATAGTCAACAATGAAACGTGGATGTTAGGTCCCAAATTCTTATGGCAGACGGAGGATCAGTGGCCTGACCAAAGTGAAATAAAAGAAACACCAGAAGATGTATCGGCGTATCTCGTAGTTACGGAAGTGACTGAAAGCCAAAATTACACTGACTTACTGATTATGTCCTTTTCTGACTGGTACCAGTTAAAGCGAGCTGTAGCTATATACCATAAATTCATCAATTATTTGAAAACAAAAATTACAGATCAAAATTGTATTGAAGAGAAAGTGAAGCCAATCACAGCTAATGAGTTGGAAAGAGCAGAAATAGCTATACTAGGATATGTTCAAAAACAATCATTCAAAAGTGAGTTTGAGATACTAAATAAAGCTAACGTGGCCAAAGAAAACGATTTAGTACAAGAAAAATGGAGTGTCAGAAAGAAAAACTTGCCAAAGAGTAGCCGTGTATATAGGTTAGATCCCTTTGTTGACAGTGTGAAGGGATTACTATGCGTAGGTGGAAGACTACAAAGAGCAAAACTCACAGATGAACAAAAGCATCCTATCCTTCTCCCTAAGAATAACCATGTCACCACCCTAATTATACGTCAGATCCATAAGAATTTAGGGCATGCAGGCCGTAACCATGTACTGGCGACACTGAGAGAGAGATTTTGGGTTGTCCACGCTAACGCTACAGTCCGCAGTATTCTCCATGCTTGTGTTAAGTGTAGACGCCTGTATGATCCTACACAAAATCAAAAAATGGCTAATTTACCAACAGAACGAGTGAACGAGTCTGAACCCTTTCATTATACAGGGGTAGACTATTTTGGACCCTTCATCATAAAGGAAGGTCGAAAGGAATGTAAACGTTACGGAGTGGTTTTTACTTGTCTCGCAAGTAGGGCAATACATTTAGAAACGTCAAACTCACTAGACACTTCGTCATTTATAAATGCTTTACGTCGATTTATAGCACGAAGAGGAACCGTCAAACAGTTGTTAAGCGATAACGGCAGTAATTTTAAAGGTGCCCTTAAGGAACTGAAGCAACTAGATCATGAGAAAATTGGAAAAAATTTCTTTAAGTATGCCTTCCCCAAGAATTTGTACTGCTTAAAATATATCAAAGTTAACTTGTCATGATATGAAAGGACTGGTGCTATTAATTGAATTTAGAGTTTTTAATAATACCTCATTGGCTCTTATATTAGAGCAATTATCTGAGTGACTGCAAGCAACTTATGTAATGGAATATGAAACCTTTTATCAAGATTGAATTATATTATGTTTAATTGTCTTTCGACTAACCACTAACTTTTTATTTTCAGAAAATGCAATATAAATTCTTTACTTTTTTTTTCAAAATAACAGATTGAAGATTAAATCACTTTCTCTAAATTCAATTAAATAGCATCACTCCATTTATATCATGACAAGTAAATACAGTTTTTATTACATTTTGTTTATTGCATTTAATAAACTGGGGAAAACTAGTTTCATTCATTCATAGTTTCTTTCATATAGCTAAATATTTTTTGCAAATTTGTGCAGCAGATATGACAGTACAATGCTATGCTAATACATACACAGGGCATGTGGAAATGTGGGTGTCATATGCTAGGTAAGATATACTAAAGTGGGGGGGGTCGGAAGTTCATATTTCAGGCATATATTTCAATGTTGGGGGGTCATATGTTTGATTTGCGAACCCGTGGGGGGGTCATATGTTTGATTTACAAACGCGTGGGGGGTCATATGTTTGATTTGCAAACCCGTGGGGGGGGTCAGAAGTTAGAAACACCGATGTCGAGAAAACTTCCGACCCCCCAATTCTTAAAGGCCATAGTGAATTCACGCCCTTTAACAACTATGTCATCAGATCCGGATGATCCTACACCATTGTCAGCAAATCAAATATTAACAGGGAAATTGTCAGTAATCAGTGCCCCACCTGGTGATTTCCAGAGACCAGACATGTATGTAAAGAAAAGGTGGAGACGTGTGCAGTACCTTTCTAACCTTTTCTGGTCTCGTTGGCGCCGAGAATATTTGACAACACTTCAGCAACGCCAAAAATGGAATACTGAGAAACGTAATGTGAAAATTGGTGACGTTGTTCTTATTAAAGATGATACACAACCCAGAAATAACTGGCCTATGGGTCGTGTATATGAAACTGTTGAAGATAAAGCTGGTGTAGTACGTAGTGTTCACTTAAAAACACAGGGATCAAATCTTCACAGACCAATTAGTAAGCTAGTTATATTGTTACCCATAGAAGAACAATAGAATTGGAATATTTTATGATTGTATGTGACCTTTCATTTAAAGTTATTAATTGTTGGTATAAGATGTGTTGTGAATACGACGGTCCAGAAGGGTTCAAGATAAATCAGTTTCCTTTTGATAGTACAAATGTCAAAGATGTCTCTAATTGTATCATTATATCACATACTCTTGAATTGATATTGTACATAGCATCATGTAGATTCATTAGTTATGTAACCATAGCCTAGTTGTTTTGTCTAATCATTTTTTTTTGTGTAAGTTTCTGCATCATCACTAAGAAATAAATATAGTGATGTTGTTGTTGTGATATATGTATTTTTTTATTCTGCATTTGTTCGTGGCCAAATCTAACTTCATGGGAGAATTTGATTCGATGTTTGCATACTTTAAACGCTATAATTTCACTGTAATAAAGCAAAACATACCGCGTTTTACCCGGAAATCACAGTACACCAGCAGGATAAAGTTCATCGACATAAAAAAAATCAAAAATATATTGTTACCTGCACCAGCCGTGTTTAGTGTTTAACGCACGGATAAAGTTTATTCGTCGATTAGGTTCCAATAGCATTCTTTACAAGCCGCTTTTTCTCTTAATATCGTGTTTTTGCACATTTCATGTGCTGTGCCAAGTCAATTCTAATGTAATTGTTAAATGTAATAAAGCGCCGCGGGGGGTGGGTGTGCGGGAGGGGGGTCACCCCCTTCTGCGCTTGGGGGCGAGGGGATCTCCCCGAAAATTTTGAAAAATTTGATGCATTTTTTCAAAATCTAGACTAGAGCTACTATTTGGCATAGACAGATATCTACATATTGTTTCGCGATATTCATTCAAATATTACTTATATATGCCATAAGATAATACTTATTATATATCTGGAATGTACATCATGTAATGGAATTGCTAATATTAATGAATTTTATATTTTTTATCCATACAATTAAATAGAAAATATTAAATTTTTGGATGAAATGTTTAGGTTCGATGAAAATTAACCCACAAAAAAATTTATCCAAAAATTGCTAAACCCCCCCTTTTAATGGAATATTTCCCTTTTTTGAAGGGGACAAAAAATACATCATCCCCTTCTTATATTTTTGTAAAATAAATATTACTTATGAGTCATAAAAATT
>JAGTTF010000583.1:0-11735 GCA_019095985.1 Streblospio benedicti
CTCGTCTTCCAATCACTCTCTCTTTCAATCATGCAAGCACTATGCCAATCTATGTCAAGGCTATGTTGATTGACATGGTCTATTATTATTCACCTCAGTGAGAAATTCCTTCTTTAAAGATCTCGTGTATGTCTTCTTTCTGTTGGTATCCACATCTTTCACATGCTCTTTCAGTCTCGTGCCTAACTTTCTACCTGTTTCACCAATATACACCATCTCACATGATCTACAGCTGATTCTGAACACTATCTCACTTCATTCCAGTGGGTCTACTTTATCCTTCGGGGTGTACAAGGATGTTTCTGAGAGTCTGTAGTGGATTCACTGCTGTTGAATGGTTGTTAAATGTTTGTTTAAAATCCTTGATACACCTTCAGTAACACACTTCATGTATGAAAGTATGATCTGACCTCTGGATCTTTCAGTTTCTTTCCTTCTCCTCTTCGTATCTTTCTTCCTTTCTAGCTTGGTTGACATTTGTTTCCTCAATTTTC
The DNA here is from genome assembly GCA_019095985.1 of Streblospio benedicti. NCBI lineage: Eukaryota > Metazoa > Annelida > Polychaeta > Spionida > Spionidae > Streblospio > Streblospio benedicti. The sequence goes on from JAGTTF010000583.1 coordinate 495, forward strand.
GAAAAACAGAAGCTGAGGTGGATTCCGTGTGCAAGTTTTGTCCAGAGAATTTTGTTTGATATTCATGAAGAGGACATGTTTGGGCAATAAAATCACGAAGGTAGACTTTTCCTACCCCGGCACTAAGGGAGAAATTCAAGATGGCCGCCGAAAATTCATCAATTTTTAAGAACATGAGGGAGTCTCTTTAACACATCAGTTTTCTACTTAAATTCCTAATTTTGCCAACCAAAGTTAGGTTTTCATGGCCCAGAAAGGTAGTAGTGTTGAGAAAATAAGAAAATACCTACTACCTCATGATAGATTTCAAGATGGCCGCCATAATATCTGAAATTTTGTGTAAAAATCGCCTATGGAGGCTATGTCGTTTGCTCTATTTCCAAATTATATAATGATTTTGGTCATATTAAGCAATATTCCAATAAAATACAATATAGTGCATTTAAAAAATGAGGTTAGGCTTCATTCGACCTTGTTATCTTAGAGAAATCCAAGATGGCGCCCACAACCCCCAAAACAGCAAATTTCAATATTAACGGTTTCCTACCCACACCACTCAAACCCTTTTTGAAAGTTTAATTATTTCTCACTTGATTTTGGTACAAGGATAACTCATAGTGAATTTGTGTTGTTATTTCCTTCTGTCACCCCCTGGCAATTACAGATATCCAAGATGGCCGCCGTTGGGGTGTGAGGATTGTCAGATTGTCTATAACTATTTTAATATTTGTGATAGAGTTATGGTTTTGGTGTCTACATGTAGGTTAATGAAGTGAAAGAATACAATTTTAGCCATAAAATGTAGATTCGCCATCTGAATGTAGTGAAAATCCAAAATGGCCGCCAACTGGATGTTAAGAATCACAGATTGCCTATAATTTTCTTCATAGTTGTGATAGAGTTATGGTTTTGGTGTCTATATGTAGGTTTTGTAGGTTAAAATATCCAAATATAGCAATCTCATTAACATTTACCAGTCAAGAACTATAAAAATCAAAGGTTGCCACTAAGATGTGACATATTATACTGATTAATGTGTAATGTCAATAAAACTTTCCGAAAAGTCGATAAATTTTGACTATGAAACATATTCAATTGCTAATGATGTATATAAACATTTATTTCACCATTCATTTAATTTTAAAATCCTTTTCATGTTTGATTTTTTAACTTACATCATAACAATGTTTGTGTTCTCATTCATAAAAAACTTATCTTAACACAGTGTGTACGAAAAACAGTCCATCAATTTGGATTTTTACAGATGTCTATATTTTCACCTTGTTGGACCACAAATTTACATTTACAAAATTCACAGCATGGTACATAATTCTTTCTACATGCACATCGCACAGTAGAACAATTTTTGCAAGTACATGGTGGTAACTGAGTAATTGTTACATTTTTGCCCTGGTGATATATCCAATGACGAAGTTCGTCCATTGTTTTGCAAGGTGTTCCTGCCTTAATTACATTCACCAAGTATGTTTCAGCAGCTTCTATACTATTACTCATTTCAGCCTCATTCGTTGTTTTCCCAAAATGTTCTAGATATTTTTCTGGTCCAACTTTAGTTAATGAACAAGCTAGTTACCAACTTTTGGTCTTCATCCTGTAAAGCATCCAAATTAGAAGGTGTAACGCATGCTACTCATGAATGGGAACTCAAGAATAGTGATTTTATCTTTCAGATACTGATGTATTTGTAGTTGCATTATTCTTTTTAAGAATTTGAAACAAATTCTCATGGTCTTAAGGAATTTTGGATGAGAGCATTGTGGGGGGGATAAACACACTATGTTCCACTACACATATTAGGAGGAAAAGTACCTAATTTGTGTAAGGTTCTGGATTTGCTGCACATGCTTTTGACAGGATGTACATTAACTAGCAAAGTTGGTACAAGCTTGCTGCTTTAAAAGTTGGACCAGAAAAATATCTAGAACATTTTGGGAAACAACGAATGAGGCTGAAATGAGTAATAGTATAGAAGCTGCTGAAACATACTTGGTGAATGTAATTAAGGCAGGAACACCTTGCAAAACAATGGACGAACTTCGTCATTGGATATATCACCAGGGCAAAAATGTAACAATTACTCAGTTACCACCAACTTCTCGTGAAATTTACCAGCATATTCTAAGATCTTACTATGCCACATTTATGCAAGTAAGCTGCCTATCAGGAGAGACAATAGACCCCCAGTCTTTTGGTTTTGAGAGAGTTGATGAGTTGATGATGCCTGTGAGGGACATGAAGCTTGTCCCAGATGATTTATTTCCTAGTTGTACTTGCAAAAATTGTTCTACTGTGCGATGTGCATGTAGAAAGAATTATGTACCATGCTGTGAATTTTGTAAATGTAAATTTGTGGTCCAACAAGGTGAAAATATAGACATCTGTAAAAATCCAAATTGATGGACTGTTTTTCGTACACACTGTGTTAAGATAAGTTTTTTTTATGAATGAGAACACAAACATTGTTATGATGTAAGTTAAAAAATCAAACATGAAAAGGATTTTAAAATTAAATGAATGGTGAAATAAATGTTTATATACATCATTAGCAATTGAATATGTTTCATAGTCAAAATTTATCGACTTTTCGGAAAGTTTTATTGACATTACACATTAATCAGTATAATATGTCACATCTTAGTGGCAACCTTTGATTTTTATAGTTCTTGACTGGTAAATGTTAATGAGATTGCTATATTTGGATATTTTAACCTACAAAACCTACATATAGACACCAAAACCATAACTCTATCACAACTATGAAGAAAGTTATAGGCAATCTGTGATTCTTAACATCCAGTTGGCGGCCATTTTGGATTTTCACTACATTCAGATGGCGAATCTACATTTTATGGCTAAAATTGTATTCTTTCACTTCATTAACCTACATGTAGACACCAAAACCATAACTCTATCACAAATATTAAAATAGTTATAGACAATCTGACAATCCTCACACCCCAACGGCGGCCATCTTGGATATCTGTAATTGCCAGGGGTGACAGAAGGAAATAACATCACAAATTCACTATGAGTTATCCTTGTACCAAAATCAATTGAGAAATAATTAAACTTTCAAAAGGATTTGAGTGGTGTGGGTAGGAAACCGTTAATATTGAAATTTGCTGTTTTGGGGGTTGTGGGCGCCATCTTGGATTTCTCTAAGATAACAAGGTCGAATGAAGCCTAACCTCATTTTTTAAATGCACTATATTGTATTTTATTGGAATATTGCTTAATATGACCAAAATCATTATATAATTTGGAAATAGAGCAAACGACATAGCCTCCATAGGCGATTTTTACACAAAATTTCAGATATTATGGCGGCCATCTTGAAATCTATCATGAGGTAGTAGGTATTTTCTTATTTTCTCAACACTACTACCTTTCTGGGCCATGAAAACCTAACTTTGGTTGGCAAAATTAGGAATTTAAGTAGAAAACTGATGTGTTAAAGAGACTCCCTCATGTTCTTAAAAATTGATGAATTTTCGGCGGCCATCTTGAATTTCTCCCTTAGTGCCGGGGTAGGAAAAGTCTACCTTCGTGATTTTATTGCCCAAACATGTCCTCTTCATGAATATCAAACAAAATTCTCTGGACAAAACTTTTCCCGTCCATCCCATGTCACATGAGCAGATGAAGCCGCTGCTGTGACGATACATTGGCCATGGTCACTACACGGGGGGATGAGGCGCAATGGTCCGCTGTATGATAACAAGCATGTTCAACGAATATATATTTGTATTGGCTTCCATTATTCAACAGCATGATGCAAATATATTGTTACCTATGGGAACCCATCACATCCGTCTTTTTGCAAGACTTTTGCAAGACTTTTGCCAAAGACAAATATGGAAGGTTCCAATAGGTTGATCAAGAAGCATATCATGTTATTTGCTAATGAAATTTAAAAATAAAATCTTATATTGTATTCTAATGTGTGTTTTTACTGCTTGCTCCATTCTCACACGAACATAGAATAAACTAAATTGTCTTTGTTTCTGTCATTCTGTAAAAAAAGTCATACTACATGCATTATGTCTATTTCTGTTTTGTCTTATGCATTTTGCTATTTTCTAAAGATTGATTGGCAATTGAACAGATTTCATATAATTCACTGAGAATTACTATTCTTTAGATTGAAATTACAAAACCTACCCTGATCACAATTCGTACTCGTCCATCCAGTTCCACACATGCACGTGTAACCAGATGAAGCGCCATTGAAACATAGACCGCCATTCTTGCAGGGGTTGGGTGAGCAGTAGTCCACTGAAATGAAAGTGTGAAAGTGCAAATAGACAGCCAGCCAACCAGCCAGCCAGCCAGACAGACAGACAGACACAGAGACAGACAGACAGAGATTTAAGTTATTTGTTTAGTTACCATGTGGCTCAGCTATTCTATCGCCCATTACTATAAGTTGAGAGCTCGTGGGCATGTCGAGGTGAACATATCATGGTTTCTTCTCTGTTACCTTGAGTACATTTATTTTCTGATTTTTATTGCTGTCAATACCTAGTATTTTTTCACCGGATGAGAGAAGTGTGGAAGCTGCTAAGGAATATAATATAGATAATGCACTGATATCATATCAAAGCACTATGACGTCAAATTACATCATTCCCAAGAGAGAACACTGACCAAAAAAGCAGCAACACAGCCAACACCCAAAGAGAGAAATAGACACGGGAGGCTGCCCAGAGAGTGGCCAAAAAAAGAGCCACGGACCAATACCAACACAACGTAATAATATGGAAACAGATTTAACAGTCACATTATTTCTTTCGACAGTTCTCTCACCACAGAACATCAATGAACAAGTTCATGATTAATTTAATTTGCAGGATGTGCCTCTAAATAACAAGACAAATCATTTTTGACCATATAGAATTACTAGAAATTGTTCAACGAAACGAAAGTAACATCATGCACGAATATGGTGTTGTATCACATATCATCATATTACAATCTAATGATGATGTGCTTGTGTGATTTTGTTATTCAAGATGTTCGTGCAGGCAGAGTTTGACTAATAGAAGGTTGTTGGTGGGTTGGTGGGTACAATGGTATGATGTAATGACCCACCAACCTCCAGCTTTGCTGCAATACTCTTGTATTGTACGTATGGGATCCTCATGATGGGATCATAGCTTGTTTAACATCTCACTTGCTAGAAACAGGTTTACTCAGGTTTATGATGTTAAGTGCTGCCTAAATGAACAGCATGCAGACCTCCTACGATTGTCTCTTTTCTTTCTTACAATCACTACTATCACTGACCACATACTTCACTCTATGTACGGTCTTTATTATCTTCACCCAACGATAAGTGAATGATTACTTTGCACAATACACTAATAAAATAAAACAAAAAAGGCATGGTCAGTCCAATGCAGTGAAAAGATATTGACAATAAATTATTAGCAAACTTACCTTTTTCACATGTTGAACCTATCCATCCAGTCTGACATTCACAAGTGTAATCGAATGTGCCAATATTGAGACAAAATCCGTCATTTTTACAAGGGGTTGGTAGGCAGGGGTCATCTGGAAATAAAAATAGTGTTGTATGCATGAGATTGTACAATGTGAGTAGAGCGATCTTGACGGGAGGGCAATGATTTGATTTCAAACGTTCTTGTTGAAGTAAATATGTATACCAATTTTTTACATTGGGTTAGAGTGAAAAGGTCATATATATATTCTTTCTTGATTTTAAAAATCTGGTCATGTTTGGCATCAATACAAATGTATTTTACAAGGGGTTCGTTCAGATAAAAATGAAGTATAGTCCATTGACAATCTTAGAACAATGTTTTTTCTAATTTTGGTCATCAGTTTCAAAAATGCGATTGATATTGCACAGTTCTAAATTTATCACCCTCAAGGCACTTGGGGATCGTTCACAAATGGCGTCACCCGTTTGGGGGATGTAGCAAAAAGATGATGAAAGATGACAGGGGGGGGGCGGTCGAGCACTTGGGTGATGTCACCTTTTGAAGAAAAAAGTTTTAATCATTCAACAGTATTGAACTTTACGTTTCTGACATGTTAAGTGAGCTTTAATATATCTATTAGTTGAAATCACATTGTCATGTATGCTTTTATGTCCTAAATACATTTTTCAAGTTATGTCTAAATTATGGACACATATTTTGATCATATAAAACCACAATAAGTCAATCCTCAGAAAAAAAAAAAAGATAGATGAGATATATGCCCATTGAATGGTAACTGTCTCACAAGTGGGGGTAATTTACCAAGCAACAGTCAATATAGACAGGACAGTAACAACACAGAATACTATGTGGGCCTAACTGACAATTCATTCAAAATTAGATACAATAGCCACACAAATTCCTTCTATTCAAACACCAGAACAAACGAAACAGCACTACACTTAGTCAATACATTTGGACACTAAAAGACCAAAACATCCCATATACTTTAAAATGGAAAATAATAGCAAAGGGAGGACCATACGCCACATCTACAAAATCGTTGAGTCTATGTTTGACCGAAAACTATTTCATCATATGTAAAACACACTTAGCCACTCTCAATACAAGAAATGAACTACCAAGCGAATGAAGGCACAAGAAAAATCACCCCCTTTGTAACTTTATACCACTAAACCTCTGACTATAAAACCGCTTTTAATACAATACAATCCCCTATTGTCCTAAACCTATAGTTCTAATGTAATAATAGTGTACTGAATATTGCTTCTGTAATTCCTGTAAACATGTATGATTTTGTCATTTTATTCTGACGATTGAAGAATCATCAAACTCTTGAGTAAATAAAATGAAAATATATTGACTATAACTCTTATAATAAATTATGGACACATATATTCAAATGTATTTATATAATGGCACAGATAAATCAATGTTAACTTTCATTGCGAAACCATGTCGCAGTGGGGGGGGGTGAGGCAAAGATGACGTCACTTATCAGGAAGAGGGGGGTGCTGCAAAGATGACGAGAGGTGACAAGGGGGTAAAAAAGAGGCCAAAAAATGAGGTGACGTCATTTGTGACTGGTTGATTGTGTGCCTGTTTCCCCACAGGAGCGGTCTGTTTCCCTTTCTGGATAAACAGAGATTTTTGCAGAATGATAAGTATTTGATATGGAAATTGAGATAAAGTTTGCGAGAATCGGTATATGTGTAAAATAAAGTGGTCCAGGGCACTTCGACCTCCTCTCAGGTAGCATGTGCACTCGACGTGATAGGGAGTTTGAGGGATAAAGAGACTAGATGATCAAGGCTGTATGAGGCCACAAATAGTATCAAGGCCGCAAAAAGGCATAATCAGTATTATGCAATTGTGATACTGGTCAACTATGAATGTGTCTATAAGGATTTCTTAAGGTTAGCTAGTGGACTATAGCACCTGTCCATACACATATGACTTGTCTGGTGCGAACAGATTATGAGTTCAATTTCACGGCCTTTCAAATAGCTTCACAAGCCTGTTCCTGAAGTTTCCTTACACATGTAGAAAATGGGAGACCACCATCACATTTCAGTGCAGCAAGGTCAATGAAGCAAGCTCTACGGGACACTATAGATATTGTAATTTCTGACAAAGCTATTTTCAATTAGTACAAGGTTAACATATACAATGTAATACAGCATTGGAACTGTGTATGGCAGTCTGCAGCTCGTATCTATTGTAGTCACATATAATTTTGAGATGATACGAAAACCTACAAACCTGCATTTTATATTTAACCATGATGTGCTATAAACCTATAGCTAATAAATTAGTACACTTACCCATTTCGCATGTTGAACCTATCCATCCAATCTGACATTCACAAGTATAATCGGATGTGCCAATATTGAAACATAGGCCACCATTTTACACAAGGCATTGGATGACAAGGGTCATCTGGAATTAAAGTGGATTGTATGTAGAATATTGTTCATTGAATGTAACATCTGATATAGACAATACAGATCAAATCAGATACTATAATATAGATACTAACACACATGAAATGTTGCAAATGATGTAAGCGTGTGTTTCATCATAGCTGTCATCATACTAGTCTATACGTGATATTATCAATTTTCAGATTGAGCTCACCAGTCTTAAAAACGTTCACTCCCTGCGCTTTAACCCACATCAATTAGCTTAACAGATTTCATGTGGGTGGAATGTAATGGTTCTGCCCCCGTGCTTAGCCTTCTGTAAAGTTGGTTCAAATTTGCTACTTGCGGGCAATTGTCCAATGAATACTTTTAAAAATGTTTCCAACCAAATATCATATCTATCTTATGAACAGATGTGGCATCAGCTGAACCCCTGAACCATGACTGAGCACCGGCCGTGTCATTTGACCAAACATTCCATCTCAAAATCCTGCAAATCAGTCACTGAAGGGTCTGTTGTAGACTGAGTCAACCATTCTGCTTACTGACCATTGGTTGTTGGTTGGCTTTGCATGCTGTAATGACTCTCAACAAACCTTGTGATTCACTGCAACCCATCTCGTGTACGTAGGATCATATCTGGTTTAACATAGTGCTGATGGTAGCAGGTCTCGCAAATTGCGCTTCTTAATACCAAGACAAACCATGTTCAACTGTACTCTGTATTGACCCTACATTAGCAAACCTACCTATTTCACATTTTGAACCAATCCATCCACTCAGACATTCACAAATGTAATCAGATGTGCCAATATTGAGACAGAGCCCACCATTTCCACAAGGCATTGCATAGCAGGGGTCATCTGGAATTAAAGTAGTGTTGCATGATTGAGATTGCATAATGAGACCACGTCATTACGAATAGAATTTTGGCTCCAGATAGTACCTGCTAACATAGACCTGATTGCCTTTAAAGAAAGTATATGTACGATCACATTTCAAAATACATCCATGTTATTCACAAAGTATTTAATCCTAATGTTAACAGATTTTTATTGAGGTGAATACTATCGAATTAGATTCAGTTAAATAGATCACAGCTGGACAGCACAATTGATGATCAAGTTCTTTGCAACTAGCATACAATTTTGCAAACAAAGTCCCCAGTAATAGTAGTACAAGTCAAAGAACGTATATTCTGACAGCACATAATTTAGCACATTATATAAGAAAATATATTTTTGAATTTGTTCAATTCATGAACTCGTGTTGTGCTATTCTTGCATTGAACTGGGTACATACATATACATTTTTCAAATCTGTCTTCTATCAGTGTGGTGGCGGGACGTTATCTGCTTGCAGGGTTAGTCATTTCTTTTATAGCCCATCATTATTATACGACCATCATACGTGTTTCACCTTCCCATATTGTGTGATGATCAGTGTGCAACACAGTAGTCTAATTAAGACTGCAGTTTCTGCAGTGTGCAGTAAATCATGGTAGGCGTACAGTCAATCGCACAATTGAGCACACCTCTCCACCAATCAGAATGAGTTATTGGTGATGATTTATGCAACGAAGTGATAGAATGTACCTGTTAACAGGCGACGTCGCTTGCTTTATAATATAGTTAAAGAAGTTTTTGTGTATTGGTATTTTGAATTTAGTCATGTACTTCTTTCAGTAATCTTATTTCTTCATGATAGAATGGTATTTGACCCTCGATTTAGCATGCTGATACTTGATTGACACTCATTTCGGTTGTGTCAATCGCACTCTCAGCATGTTAAATTTTACGATTGACACTCCAATCTCGTGGTCAAATCCTACATTCTATCACTCCTGCATAAATCACCACCAATAACCCATTCTGATTGGTGGAGAGGTGTGCTCAATTGTGCGATTGACAGCACGCTATTGTGATTTACTGCACGCCTGGAAACCACGGTTTAAACTAGACTAGTAACGTGACGTTATTTGTACAGGCTCAAATGGTCAAAATGACATCAAGACCGTTATGATATGATAAAAACGAATCACTCATTTGTTTAGTGTGTTTTTTTTCATGATAGAATAATATTTGACCACTCGATTGGAGTGTCAGTTGTGAAATTGAGCATGCTCAATTTCACGATAGACACCCCCAATCGAGTGGTCAAATCCTACAATTGAGCATGCCTCTGGACCAATCAGAGTAGAGGATTGGCGATGATTTATACACGGAATGATAGAATGTGCAATGATCCATGTCTGGTTAAGCTGTTACTGCTGTTATTGCAGTATTACCTTAACAAAAACGGATCGGCGAGCATTTCTCATCACATTTTGACTCATTATTTTGATGTTCTTCATCCTTGATATTCAGGTAAATGCTTTTTGTATTCTCATTGTAGCTATTTGATAGTGTTATTAATGTAGTTGTTTGAATCATATATATGTGTGTTCGTTGTGTGTAATTGAAAGGTTTAATACATTTCGAATAAAAAACATTTTGATACATTATTTGATGTTCTTCACGCCATTTTCAGTCAACAGACCTGGCAAGACCAGGCCTGCTACATGCATTGCATGGGTTCAAGACTCTGCTTACCGACCATTGGTTCTTGGTTGGCTTTCCTTGCTTTTTTATGACTCAACAAACCTTGTGATTCACTGGAACCCTTCTCCTCTATATGTGATTATAACTGGTATCCCATTGTGCTGCTGGTTACAGGTATAGCAAAATATGTTCATTAATATCAAGACAAACCATTTTCAATTACATGCAATTACTGGATATCGACACTAAATTAGCAAACCTACCTATTTCACACTTTGTACCTATCCATCCACTCCGACATTGACAGGTGTAATCAGATGTGCCAACATTGAGACAGAGCCCACCATTTACACAAGGTATTGGATGGCAAGGGTCATCTGGAATTAAAGTATGTGTGGTTTATGCTTATGCTTATGAATTTTGGCATAAGATTGTAGATGCTAACATAGACCTGATTGCTTAAAGGCAAGTACATGAATGATCACATTTCACATTATATCCATGTGTTATTCACAAAGTATTCTTAAAATATACTTTGCACATATTTAATACTAATGTTTTAAGATTTTTATTCGGGCAAATAATATCAAATTTGTCCAAAGTTACCAAGTGGTGCCACACTATTGATACAAGTCCAAGAAAGTACTTACAACACTTAATTTAGCATGGTACATAAATAAATATATATTTGACTTTGTTCAATTAGTGAACACGTTTTGTACAGTTCTTCCATTGTAACTAAATACATACGTACACCTTTATTTCAAATCTTTCTAGTATCAGTACTACTAT
>JAGTTF010000584.1:0-10951 GCA_019095985.1 Streblospio benedicti
AGCAGGTGACTCCCAGTTAGGGCAATGAAGGTTACAAGGTTTGCGGGTTCCTGGGGCATGGTCCTTGCTGCCACACCCTGTAAAACCACGTGGTAATGTCTCTTGTGTCTCATTTTTTGTTATGGTGTTTAGACTTCATCTCGTTCTTTTTTTATATTGTGACTTTGTGATACCTATTGTGGATGTGTTTAAACTTCGTTTTGCTTGTTGACCCTGCTCAATAGCGCTGAGATATTCGAACTTCAGCTTCAGTGTTGTCAAAGTAGAGTGTTTTTGCCAGCACCTCACCTTGTGTTTCCTTGTCATAGAGGCCAACAACCAATTGATCAGAAACCATGGACTCTGCATATGATAGATCCGTTTGACAGGTGCACTTTATCTTAAAATCACAATGGGATGCTTTTGGATTGTAGACGCCCCACAAATAGGCGTATTGGCTCATCACGTGATTGTTCCATTCCATAAAATTCTTTGCCTATGTACGGAGATATTCTTACTTTCTACTGCTATTTCTTTTTAATGTAGCATAACAGCTTTTCATGTGTACATTTATCAAGTTCCCTCTCACCTACGAAGTTGAGGAGGCATCGACGCAGCTCAGTCGTGCATGCAGCATTCAGTTTGTGTTTCAACTCATCTCCTGTAATGCATGACTGTTTTTGTAGATGTTCCACTCACGGTTGAAGAAAGCCCATTCTGATTCAGAGCATCCGGTGTCTATACCTGGTCTATCTGGCTTTTTTGTTCTTGTTATACAGGGATGTGGAGCACTGTGTACAGCTGCATGTAACTTCATCAACTCTACCGCGAGCCCCTCGCCAACTTCTTCTGTTTTATATGTACAATCCGTTATAGGGCACTTTACGGAAGTCAAGTTACGGCACTCACGTGTTGTTAAAAATGCATGTTTTTCCTTCTGTTGCCCTTTAAAGGGAAGTGCATAATTCAATACATTGACATAATAATATAATTTCTGTGTTTGTTAAAATAAGGATGATGATGATTCAAACGAGTATTTTGTTTTCTAATAATACATAATGGGACTGCCAAAACCAGGTAGACCACAGGTCTACCTACTGGCAAAAGCTGGTAGACCGGCCAGTTTTCAGGTAGACCAGGGCTACAGGTCTACCACTTATGTAACCCTGAACATATATACTTTTTTTCTATCCTGCTATGACTGCACCATGTCAATGTAACTAACTCTAAAACAGCTTGTTCTACATATATACAGGTACATTACATAAGTATTACACATGTCACTTTATACACTGCAAATACTATACAGAGAGAGAGAAGTATGAAAATGTATCTGCAAGCACTGGGAAACGTATTTTTGTATTTACAATTCCAGTGTATAGATGTAATATGTTGTCCAGTGATCAAAAGCTCCTAAGAGTTCATCTTGCCAAAACAAATTATCTCAATCATTTAGTTTACACTAGGAATATATATGAACCCTGAACTAAGGAAGATGCTTAGAGCTTGTGTTTATGCAAGCATTTATTCAACCGTGTAAGCCTTTCTATTTATAGAACAAGCAGTCAGCTAAGCCGTGATATTTTTAGATTTCCATTCAGGTGCATTTTTTTTTCCACATCACCTTGGCAACAAGTCAAATGTGGTTTTATAAGTGATCTTTTAATGTATGATTTGAATGTAATTGATATCAAATATGTGAATAAAAACTATATTGTCCATGTTGGAAAAAATAACTATAAATTTTATTTTGACATTCCTTAACGCTTTTTGTTAGGTTTGAAAATATATAGTTCTGAACTTAATGGAATTATTGTTAACATTGAAAAAGTTTTAGAATATCATTATATAGAGCAGGATTTAGCATACGATAGTATTTATTTGATTGATTTTATTTTCACCCATAAAACGAGTGAAGACTAATATGATAAATTCACAACAAACTGCATATTTATCTTGAATTACCAAATTTAGTTAATTTGCAAAGCAATGTCCCTTGAGTGATTTTAAAAAAAATGTTGACTTGTCTAATTCAGTAGATTTCAATACTTACACTTATTAAACATGTGAACGCTTTATTCTAATTTGGTATGTAGCATCTGTAGGGTAAGGAGACAAGAAATTGTAAATTTCATGGTGACTTGAACCCCTGCCCCTTTGGGGTGGGGGTTAAAAATATGATTAACATCTTCTCAAGAACTGCTTGGCCAATGTTTTAACCAAATTTGGTATGTAGCATATGCAGGGTAAGGAGACAAGAAATTGTAAATTTCATGATCCCCTTGGGGCACTTGAACCCCTGCCCCGGGGGGGGGGTCAAAAATGCGTTAACTTCTTCATTTCTAGGAACTGCTGGGCCAATCTTAACCAAATTTAGTATGTAGCATCTGCAGGGTAAGGAGACAAGAAATTGTAAATTTCATTCCCCACCCCATTTATTTTTAAAATTGATGAATTTTTAAAATTGTGAATTTTATGACCACTTGACCCCCTGGCCCATGGTGGGGGGTCATGAAATTTCAATTTCTTGTTTCAACTTTTCGCTACAGATGGTACATACCAAATTTGGTTAAGATTGGCTCAGCAGTTCTTGACACAAACTGCTTATTTTGCTAATATTTGTTGAAGCTCAGATGACCGTTAAGGCCCGTGGGCCTTTTTTTCTTTTAATAGTGCGAGAATTAGAAAATATGATTTACTTTCAGAACGCTTGAGCAAACGTCAACACTACTTGGAATGTTTTAATCGGGACTTGGAGCTCTGCATGAAGAATTGTTCCGACCGGCGCATAGATGGTTTTGAAAGAGAGCCCATTCATACAGAGTGTTCCAAAGCAGGCGAACCATCAGAAATGGTGAGTCAGAGTGCCCCCCTTGCTTGCTTGTTGTGTACCACGTCAATTGATAGTCATTCTGTTGGTCACTGCACATGGTGTCTTCTTGCATGTGCCATGCATTGCTGTTTCATTGAGCATTTTAATTATTACAACATGAATTTTTAGTCAGCTCACGCCCTAGGTACTTGTCGCCTCTACTATGAATACGCAAGTTGTGCATGTCGCCTCTTTTTGTGTCCACATGGACTCCTTGTCGCAGTAGGCGTGTACATTCTTTTCTTTATACTAATGTCTGTGGCTTTCAGAGACGAGATGCAGGTGTACAACTGGTCGACTCTGGTGACGCAAGTTTGACAGGAGTGGTGCCGGCACCGTGCCCCCGTCCCGGATAGTTGCGAGGAAGGCGATTCGGCGTGTCGTGTTGTAGTGGTTGTCGACGAAGGTCAATCGTTGGTGAGTGCCCGCTGCTTGCTTGTTGTCGTTCCACCACACACACCCCGCAACCCCCCAGTGATGATACATGAAATATTGTTCCAAAACATATAGATTAGCTATTTTAAAAATGTGAGCCTGCATTATTACACATACTTGTCGCCTCTACTAGACCTCTTTTGTGTCCACATGGACTCTTTGTCGCATTAGGCGTGTACATTCTTTTCTTACTAATGTCTGTGGCTTTCAGAGACGAGATGCAGGTGGACAACTGGTCGACTCTGGTGACGCAAGTCTTGACAGAAGTGGTGCCGGCACCGTGCCCCCCGGCCCGGATAGTTGCGAGGAAGATGCATTGAGCGCTCACATTTACGATCAGCATACCATTTTAACAAGTACAAGACCATCTGCATCTATTTCAAAAATATCTTTTAGTAGCACAGACAGTGGTAGTGGTTTAAATTATGTGCCAAGTAAACTTTCTGAACTAGGATTAGGATCTTCTGACAAAGAGTCCGAAGTAAAAACCACTAAAGAAAAGAAGAAGAAGAAGAGGAGGAAGAATAAGAAGAAGAAGAAAGAGAGAAGGGTTCGCATATCTCTGGCTGACTTGTTGTCTGACAGTGACGATGACCTGATGACAATGGTTCCTTCTGACGTATTACACACAGACTCAAGCACGTTTGATGTGTCGCCCATTCCCTGTACATCTGAAAGCACGTTCAAAAAGCATGCGAAAAGAAAGCGTAGAACTAGAAGTAGCTCTACAAGTACCTCTACAAGTACCTCTACAAGTAGCTCTTCTACTAGTTGTGATGAGATTGTGAGAAAGAAAAAAAAAGTGAAATCACAACACCGTAATTATGCTGCTGACATGCCAGGCATTTATCAAGTTAGTGTAGAAAAACTTCACAGGCGTAACAAAAGACAAATGTGCCCATTCTGTCAAGTGCCTCAATCCAATTTTGTGCCACACTTGCGGAACGCTCATAAGGGCGAAGAAGAAGTTGACGACGCCATGGCATTAGAAGCACACAGTGCAGAAAGAGCGTACCTGTTAAACATTCTCAGATATAGAGGGAATCACTATAACAATTTGGCTACATTAAAAGCGAAACGGGGAATGTTTGTTCCAGAAAAACGAACAGCAGGTAAATGGCGTGTAAGCGATTTCTCGCCCTGCCCTAAATGCAATAAATGGCTCCAAACTGGCAGATTGTGGCGCCACCGTAAAGTATGCATTGTTAATGTAAGGCATCCAGATCCCACCCCTCTTCCATTAACAGAACTTATCCTGCAGTCTGAAATAATTGCGGGTAAAATTAGCTCTCGTGCTACCGATGCATTGAAGAAAGAAGTCTTTACCACGATGAGAAATGATGAAATTGGTCGCGTTGCAAAGAAGGATCCAATGATTGTCATGATGGGTAATAGTGCTATGAATCGAGGTATCGGAAACATCGCAATGAGACGGTATACTGTCTCGGGAGTTATCAGGCTATTAGCTAGACTCCTGATTGAATTAAGAGCTCTGCAACCTACTGAGGAGTTGAAGAAAAACTTAACATTCTATGAGGCTTTGCACCCATCACAATATGACAACTTCATACACGCAGTGTTTGCCGTCTGTAAAGAGGAGTCCGTAGAGGAGGCGGAGCAAGATGAACAAATTGAAACAGAACCAGCAAAACTGCAAGCCCCATCCAATGCCATAAAATTGTCTTATGACATACAGAAACTCTGTCGCATGAAAATTCAGCTTTCTATTGACTCAGAAAATAGAGTACTGGGGGAAGAGAATAGAAAAGCAACCAAGAGATTTATGGACAAGTATAAGGCAAGCTGGGAGGTAGATGTAAAGAAACGGGCTCGCCACGTTTTGAGGGAGAGGAAACTTAATGCAATGACAGAGCTACCTGATCCTGCAGACATAGCCAAGTTGGCACAGCATATGCAGGAAAGAATGCAGATGATGGAGTCACCACTAACCTATGATGAATTCAGGACGTGTCAATATCTAACTATGGCCCGTCTGATTGCCTTCAACAGACGCAGACCTGGCGAGGTACAGGTGATGAAGTAAGTAACCATTCAGTGCTACATAATAAGCTGTATTCATGTTTTAACTATGCTCACATTTTTCTAATATTTCAACCATCGGTACTCACGTCGGTACTCACGTCACATATTGATACATTGAACTGAGCAAAATGTATGATTTATTTTTCAGACTGGTGCAGTACAGGAAAAGGACAAAGGGTTTGAAAGGTGTTCATCAGAGCCTAATCGATCAGCTGGATCCGGTTGAGAAGCAACTGGTTGCGTCCCAGGAGGTTATAGAAATACGAGGCAAAGTAAGTACCTCCAAATGAGTTAAAATCTTCAAACTTGGTTGACTGTTTACATTCATCAAGACCATGAGGAGTTTTTAAGTTTGGCTATTTGCTACGAAAAGTGTATGTTCCAGGCAGCCATTTAAATTTTTGTAAAGATTTCAATTGAACTACAGCATTCACGCTTGTTTGAGTATTTTCCTTGCCCATATGTCAACATTGTTCTAGAATGTTTTCATTTTTTGAACTACAGCATTCACGCTTGTTGAGTATTTTCCTTGCCCATATGTCAACATTGTTCTAGCGACGCTGTCTGTCTTTGAACACCATCGATCTAGTTTAGGCATTAAGCACCTACAATTTTCAATTGGAATTTGAGGTCGTCACTGAAATAGCTTCATCTCCATTTTCAGAAAGACAAGAAAGTGCCTACAATTATTCCACCAGATTGTATCAAACCCATGCAGTATATCAACGACGTTGATCTCCGTTCTACATTCGAGTGCGTTCTCTCCCTATGTATTCGCATCAAATGCACGTAAGAAATTTAAAGTTTTAATGTTATTCAATTGAATCATGTATGCATGTATGATGTTTTCTCGTACCTTTCAATTCTATCTTTAGTTTTCAATCACTAAACCGGAGCTTGATTGCATACTTCTTAAATTTACCATTGCAGCTGGAACAGTGCTTCGTGGATATCATGCGTTGAAGTTGGCTGTACAAGGCTGTCCCGATCTAAGCGCACCTGATCTTTTGATCGCAACTGCTATGCGGAAGATGATGGCCTGTGTTACTCAGGTAAGCCGAAGATTTGTGCAACATGCAGATTTAGAATAATATAATTCATAACTATGAATTACACTGTGAATGACATGATCTGTGTGATTTCAGGGGTCAAACAGGATTCTTTCAGTTTGAATAAATATATTTGAAAGAATATAAAAAAATTCTCTTGATTTTGCAGACCATGGCCCTCAGCGCGACAGACATGAACCAAGTTTTGAATCACTTGGGCCATACTTTCGATGTTCATCGAGATTATTATCGCCATTACAGCACAATAGGTGAACGCCTCGACATTGCAAAACTGTTGCTTATTCAAGATCTAAACCGAGTCGATGAGTTCAAACATAAGGGACTCGATCAAATCGACACAGAAAAAGTGCACCACTATATTATAGCATACTAAAACATTTGAAAAATGTAAAATGCATTTTTCTCAATACTTTATGTTGACCTGCAAAGAATGAGTCTTTTTTGCAACCAACTTGTTTTACATCCAAGGTTAGGAGGTAAACACGGTTGTTCTTCATAGTTTACAGGAATATTAAAAGTTGAAAAATAAAGAGTTCACTCAGGCCTAAATAATAAATATTATACAAGTATTAAAAATTACCAAAATGAATTTGATCAAAATTAATTTATGGCCTGTGGTAGATAGTCTCCATGGAAAGGCCCAAACACAAAAACATTCCCACAAAAACAATTTGAAATTATTTGCGAATACATTTTGCAAATAGAAGCCATTCCAATATAAAATCTTACGTTTTAATGCATAATAAATGTTTTCACGCCATTCATGTCAACAATTACAGTTACACACGGTCACAGGTGGATCCCAGAAGTCCATCAGTCTCAGAGTACAGTTCTGTATTTGTGAAATTGTGTGTAGACTTCATTTCGTCAATATTCCAATTCATTAGATCTTTTCATGACAACTAAGATGAATTTTTTGAAGGATTGAAAAATTCGCATATTAGCTATGGATAGACAGAATGAACGTAACGTCGTAATATTAGCTTTTAACAGAGATTTCAAACTTTGCAATGCATGGTGAATAAAGTCCTATCATCATAACTATGTTCAACTTACTCTTAATTCCTATGTATCCTTGCTGTTGATCTGTCAATTCCAGTATGTTAGTTATTGGAGAATTTTGCAGACCATGGACAATGCATGGTCGATGGAAGACGTCTTAATCAATGTCACGATCACAAACAGGCACACTTACGTGCATCATTAAACCTCCTTGCTTCTCAAATTTTCATGGTCAGACCATTCATTTTTAAAATGATTTATTCTATTTTAGTACAAAAAAAATCGGAAAATATGCAGCATGTCCATATCCTGTATTTAGAAATTATTCATTTATGGCTCTCTATTCATTCCTTTATTACGGTGAACTGAGTGGCCATGGAACAGAGTCAAATCGATAAAGACTACGCAATTATGGCTGAGAGGGGTATGATGTATTGTTGATTGGTGGACATTCAGGATTGACTTTTTTGATACATTTTTAAAACATGATTTTTAAATCTTCCATTAGGGGGACACAATGAAGAAAGAGCATAAAAAGTTAGAACAAATCTTCAAATAGAGTTTGGTTCAGTTTTTAGCAAGATGATGCGAATTTTGTAGACCAGGTACAGAATAACTTTCACCCAAAAAATTCTAAATGAAATATTTGTTTATATTTAGGGCTCTCAAAATATGTTCAAAATAATATTACAGAGTGTGGGGGGCCTCAGACCGACTTGAACAACCCCTCATCCTCCAACTACAGTAGAAATGGAATACGCCCGGACAGAATAATAAATTTGTTTTTATATGTTATATTCAGAACTTGTGGACATGGGGAAAAGTCAAGGCCAGATGTTGACGAGCCGGAGGAGGCAGTACACCCGGATCTTGCTGTAGATGAGGATGAAGATGACGAAACACCGCACAAGTACAGGTAATTAAATCTTAGCGGGAATGATAATCGAATACTAATTAGGGCTATTCCATTTTTACTGTGGGGATGGAGGTGGGCGGCACGTTTCAAGTTGGGTTGCCCCCCCCTATTTGAGGAGTAAAACAGTTTGAGATTTTACATTTTAATGAATATAAAAAGTGGAATCTTCATAAATCATTCAACCTTTTTCTTTACATGATTAACCCTCTTATTGCCGCTGTCGCAATATTGCGACACACGTTTTATTACCCCCCAGTGCCGTGGCCGCAATACAGCGACCACAAAACTGAAAAAACAGTCATGTTTTATGAGTGGTTTCCTGTCAAAATACCGGGGAGTTAAGTTTCATATTCACGTTTTTAAGAACAACAAACGCCTCAACTCTACATTTCCGTGTTGATTTCCCGAGAAACAAAGAGTATTATGATAATATTTCTATTTCATTTGTAAGCACGTTTATTTGCCGATTAACTATGCACTTTCCATTACAAATTTGAAGCCTCAAATACTCTTATTTGTCTGCAATAAACCACGGCATGTGATATATGGATGGAATCGTCTTCTCACCATCTTTACATTGCCACTGAAATAAAATGAAGAACTAGACTCTCAAAGTCATATTACCCAATTAAAGTTTACCTTTGTCAACAGTATTCTTGGCTCAAATCGCAATGAAAACGCATTCAATTTAGGCTACAATCCAATCAGCCTTGATATAGTTAGCGCCTTTATGAATCTGACATAGCGCCGCACGCTAGACAGAGGCTGCGCGGTGTTTTTGACCAATCAGCGATCACTGACCTAGTTTTCTGCACACGGTAAGGAAGTGTCATGGCGCTGATCAGGTCGTCATATTTTTGGGCAAAAATCTTAGTATTATTTAATCTGGATGACAAGAGAGGCGATTGACAAACTATTGATCAAGTATGGACGTTGAAGAAGTAATATGTCTTACGAAACGATTGACACTTGCAAACGGACTTCCCACAGATGAAAGCCGAGTGGCTGACATTTAGTATCGTCATGTTTGCAAGCGTTTATGGAGCAAAATATTGTGAGCAAATGTGTGTTATTATAAGAATACGATGATTTATGCTGTGGTTGGTTTGTACCCGAAACCTAATGTTGCCACGATTAGTATAAGTTGTGATACTACGCAGTTTAAAATCTGGTGCCGGCCTGTCAAATTCGAATCGGCGATTGCTTACACGGAAAACCAGACTTTCCCTTGTAACATGCATGACCTAGAGTTGGTGTTGCCACCCATGCAACCATTTACATCAGACGGGCCACGGAACACTGCCGCAATGAACAGTCCAACGTGTTCGGAGCGGACAAATGAACAGTTGGAGCGACACAAATTGTCTGATGCAGAAAACCAAAATCAGCAGCAGTCGCCAGATTTAGGCTCGAAGAAGACACAGGCCAACGCGGAGGCGACGCGACTGAGAGGGGCGACAAGGAACACCATCCTTTCAACACAACACTCACATACAAGCAATGTGCAGGGAAACAGGGACGATCGACTCACGGAAGAATGCGGATGGGCCCCAGGAAAGTTTGGGCGCAGAGGGGGGAGAAGACTGGACAAGCCATCACCCCTGGTAAAGTCGGAGACTCGAAAACAGTCGAGCCAGGTTCACGACGATGTGAGGAAATGCAATCATGACTCGAGAGAGAAGAGAGTCTCGTGGGGTTTAGTGACAGAGAAAAAAAAGACAAGTGGTTTTGGCTCTGCCACTGGGGACGCCCAGGACGAGATCTGGCGGCGAAACCACGGAGAGGGGTCTTTTTCCTGGAGCCATTTGTGGCATAGAACCAGGGGATCGGCCTGACCTTAGAGTGGAATGGTGCAAGCCAGCTGGAAAGCTGGGATACCTGTTGCAGTTGGACACAGCGGAGTCTTGGCAGCGGGCGCAACGACTCAAGAAGCGTGGTGGCCCAGCCGAAGAAGCGACGCCACGATGTGGCGTCATCGCACTCTCCTAGAAAGGGGGCAGTCGGTCCCTTACAAACCCGACACATCAAGTAAAAAGCAGATCAAAAGATGAGCGGCAAGTTCCCAGCTCCGATCCTTTGGTCTCTCTAAGGGCGGATGAAGGCAGAAGTTAAGGGACACCAAAAAAAAAGACAGTTGAGGCACTGTTGCGCGAATTGTCAGTTTTTTGGAAACTTTTGCTGGTCACTTTGTTCACTTCTTCACTTGTGGTTCTCTCGGAATTATTGCCAGAAAGCAGAGGCACGTCTCTTGCTGCCGTTTCTTGGGAGATGCATATTTTGTAGCACTTATTAAAAAGACAAATGTGTTTCCATCAGCAATCTTTTTTGTAACTGTTCATTTCCCATACCAATGACCATTTCGCCCTTTAGACGATCTTTCCAACTCCTTCACACCATTAAACCCGCAATGTTCTGCTATGTTTCTCAATTCACTGACATATTCAGACATCGTTTCATCTGCCTTTTTCGTTCTCACAGCTAACTTATATCTTTTGAACTGTCACTGACGGTGTTGGTGCGTAGTGATGTTTAAGAACACTTAGGATTTCATCATAGCTTTTATCTGTTGGCTTCTCGGGTGTTATTAGTGATCTAAGTAGGGTATATGTCTTGGGACCCATACACTTAATAATA
>JAGTTF010000585.1:0-27818 GCA_019095985.1 Streblospio benedicti
TTCGGTCTGCTGTTTTAGGTGCTTCAGTTGTTTCAATTCTAGTCTGGTGATATTTTTAATATAGAGACACAGATTTTGACCAGTACCGTTCAAATTGCATTTGATGGCGATGTTTTTTAAATCGATGTAGATCTCTTGTGCCATTTTGCTTAGGCGGGGTATATTGATCATGAAGTGCAAGTCGGCGTTGCCATCTGCATGAAGTATTGCGTGCAGTTCATGTGTGGTAGGCCCACTGCCGCTTTGTGCGTGACGTGAGGTGGCCTTGGCGTGGCTGGTTTGCTTATTGAACAAATGAGGAAGGCGAACAATAATGTTTGCATCGGCGGCCATATCCGGCGGATTTGGGCCGACATTTCTTGGTGCCGGCGGGGAGTTTGCTGACAGGAGTCCCATGAGTATACGAGGCTGTTGACGATTGATGGGCTGGATGATGAAGCTAGGCGCGACTGTGTTTGTCCCATGGGACTATTGCCAGATGTGTTGAGTGGTTGGCAGCGCGTTTGCGGTGTAGTGTGGTGTAATTTTGTTGAAGATGATATTGTGGGCGACAGGTGTAGTTGGTTATTGCTTGGACTTGTTGTCCAGTGTGGGAGCTCGGCGCCACGGCAGGTTTTGAAGGGCTAAAAAGTACACTCTTCACTACAATGCGGGTCAGCGTTAAATTTGTCGAATTCTTCTTTGTATTTGAAGATGAGTGTTTTTTACACTGCACAACTGGCTATGTATTTGGGTGACGAGCGGATCCCTCCCCTGCCGGACGTTGGTTTAGCCATGGAGTGGCGATGTACAGCGATATATAAAGCGGTTAGTTGAGGCTTGTGAATAGTGTTGTAGAATTGTGATGAGTTGAGATGGTATTCTTGGCAGGTGGTGAGCAGCAGGGGAAGTAGTCTGCAGCAGCGGAGATGAGAAGTGGTTGTAATCTAAACTGCAGCTCGTTATGTAGTGCGCTGCAGCATGCGGAACCTCGCTCAATGCAGAACCGGATGTGGCGGTTAGACTAATCATGCCGCTGGGCGCTGGTGGCTGAGCGCGGCGTTTGTTGATAATTAGCGTGTTTGTGTTTATGTCTGTAGGAGGGAAGGCCTGGGCGCTGGGTATCTTGAGGGGGCCGGTGGAAGTACCATTTTGACTAGGACGTAGTGCACCGTCCCATATGGTCGCCGTGGTGTATGATGCTCGGATTTGATGGGAAGTGCGCCGCACTGACCCGCTTGTTAACTTGGCACGCGGCAGGATTTGTAGCCTAGTTGGCGGCGATTGCGCGAAGGGACACCCTGGGTTCTCTTCGCTGCAGTCGGCACACAATGAAATACAAGTCACATTGCGGCGTGCCCCTCCACGTCAAGACTAGAGCATGGGTTTGCCTGCCTGCTCATGATTGACGTGGCATTATACGGTTTAGCTTGACAATGAGTGTGCGGGCGCTAAACTATTGTGACGGGAAGGGTGGTTGATGAGTTGGCGCTGGCTAATTGTGAGGTTAAATATGAGTGTGGGTTTTCGTGGCCGTAGAAGTGGGAAGGTCGGATTATATGTGAGATACTAACTGGGTTTTTTTAGTGGCTTGTCTGTGGTGATACCGTGTAAATGAACTTGGTATGGGGTTCGTTTCAGGACCTTGTATGGTCCGCGATTGATTGACTGTAATTATTTAGCAACAAACTTTGTTCGTGCTAAATGATTGTATTAGTGAGGGAGGGGGGGGGCGGAGGGTAGAGAGGTTGCTTCAAAGTAAATTTATATATGTTTCTATTAGAAGGGATTTTCGAGATTTTTGTTTTTGGTGGAATTTGTATTGAATTACACGTCAGGCCCGAAAAATTTGGCAGTTCTTTAATTTTACAACATTTAATCTTTATCATCACTAAGAAATAAATATAGTAATGTCGTTGTTGTGATATATGTATTTTTATTATGCATTTGTTAGGTGGCCAATTCTAACTTCATAGGAGAATTTGAGGCCATGTTAAAATACTTTAAACGCTCCATTTTCACTCGTAATAAAGCAACATACTGCGTTTTACCCGGAAATCAGGGTAAACCAGCAGAATAAAGTTCAACCACATAAAAAATCAAAATATATTGTTACCTGCACCAGCCGGTTGCACTTAAAAAGGTTCTATTATTCAAAGTATTGATGGTGATTCTTATTATCACACTTTGAGACCATAATATTCTACATATTTTAAGAAATCTATCGAATACTCCCCAGATCAAGATGACAAAATTGCTCTTTATTATTGCCCTACCTGTCTGCTAACATATCGTTTTATCGAAAGCTATGTTAACAATATGCAACAACGATGCGCTTGACTAAGGCTGATTCTCTGAAACCGGCATACATATGCATAAATTATGATAATGAGCTTTTGTATCGCTACTCCTTATCTCATTGCAGTATGGTCGGTGTTGACCTGTTTCAGTGTGTAATAAAGGCTAATTATTGATTAGCGTAGTCAGTCGAATGTAACGTTAAATATTATTGGTAGTTGGGCCATCTGTTAGCCAATGAGATGGCGCAATAATTAGTTTTTGTTTGATGTCAGAAATACGTCATCATTTCTCGTGTGGCGTGATTTATGATGAGAAAATGCACATCGATATGGCTGATGTTACAAATTTTATTAGGTATTTTTACATTTTTCTTAAATTACATCGTTATTTAAACGTGTTAGTGTTTAATCGTGTCGGATAAATTTTATTCGTTCAATCAGGTGGCAATAGCATTCTTTTACAAGCCGTTTTTTCTGCGATAATCGTGTTTTTGCACATTTCATGTGCTGTGCCAAGTCAATCTCTAATGAAATTGTTAAATGTAATAAAGTCGGCAAAGCCGACATAACGCCGTAGACGCTGCGTATGCGGTACGCAGGTGCCGCAGGGGGTGGGTGCAGGAGGATGGACACCCCCTCCTGCGCTTGGGGCGAGGGGATCTCCCCCAAAATTTTTTGAAAATTTGATGCATTTTTCTGCAATCTAGACTAGAGCTACTATTTGGCATAGACAGATATCTACATAGTGTTCGCGATATTCATTCAAATATTACTTATATATGCCATAAGATAATACTTATTATATATCTGGAATGTACATCATGTAATGGAATCATAATATTAATGAATGTGTGATATCTGCTCTGTATCCTTTTAATGCCACAATTAAATAGAAAATATTAGAATTTTGGTATGAAATGTTTTAGCGCGTTCGATGAAATATTAGACCCACAAAAAAGTGGTGTATCAAAACTTGACTGAAACCCCCTCGCTCGAAATGGAATATCGTTCCATTTTTTGCGAAGGGTGACAAAATATACATCATCCCTTACTTATATTTTCGTAAGATAAATATTACTTATGAGCCATAAAAATTATATGATCTATGGTGAACGTAGACCAGTAGGATTATGGATTTATTTGTCTAGAAATTTGGTTATGGCTGATGAAGTTTCTTTCACCTTATGGAAAATGTCCTCTACATATTACTATTTGGCATAGACAGATATCTACATAGTGTTTCGCGATATTCATTCAAATATTACTTATTTATGCCATAAGATAATACTTATTATATATCTGGAATGTACATAATGTAATGGAATCATAATATTAATGAATGTGTGATATCTGCTCTGTATCCTTTTAATGCCACAATTAAATAGAAAATATTAGAATTCTGGTATGAAAAGTTTTAGCGCGTGCGATGAAATATTAGACCCACAAAAAAAGTGGTGTATCCAAAACTTGACTAAAACCCCCTCGCTCGAAATGGAATATCGTTCCATTTTTTTGAAGGGTGACAAAATATACATCATCCCTTACTTATATTTTCGTAAGATAAATATTACTTATGAGTCATAAAAATTATATGATCTATGGTGAACGTAGACCAGTAGGATTATGGATTTATTTGTCTAGAAATTTGGTAATGGCTGATGAAGTTTCTTTCACCTTATGGAAAATGTCCTTTACATATAATTCTAAGAAATTGAGTCTTAATTAAGGGAACTGAGGCGGGAATAAACATTTGTTGCTAAATTTCGAGTTTTTTGTTGCTGTGAGGGTCGTCGAGTGCGGGTCTGCGCCAAAAGCATATATATCGCCTTCTTTCAGTTGGGAAGTAGTGGGTGGTTGCATGTGTTTGTGGTTATGGAGCATCGTCAGATTATGCTGATTGATTGCGGCCATAGCTTGTTGTTGGCGTATTGTATGTCTATTGTGTGTTGATGGAGGGGTTTGTAGCAGGGCGGCGTCATGTCTGTTATTTGGCGCAACTTTTCCCCCGTAGATTATTTCATGTGGGGAGAAACCTGTGGCACGTGACTTTGTGTTGTTCATGTTGAAGATTACAATGGGCAGCATCTCGTCCCATATGCGGGGTTGTTTTGACAAACGCAGCGCAGTATATTCGTAATAACTTTGTTTTGTCTTTCTGAGCGTCCGTTGGACCTGGGCAGGAACGGGCTGCTGTATTTGAGTTTCATTCCCATGATAAGCGCTGCTTCTTTCCATATGTCTGAAATAAAATTGCTGCCACGATCAGACATCATGATGTGAGGCACTCCGTGAATTGCAAGCACGTGTTTTACAAACCCTTTTGCGAAGTTCTGCTGCTGACGTGGTTTTTGTTGGCCAAGCACAGACGAGCCGGCTACTATGACAAACAATCATTGCGATATAAAAGGTTTTTATTGGGTGTCATGGCAAATTTCCCGATATGATCCGCTCCGACCTTGTAAAATGGAGCCAGGCGTGACAATACAGGTGTTCCCGGAGCGTGTTGTAGGGGCAGCAGTTTTTGGCTTTGTTGCAGGTGATGCAGTTTGCAACGTATTTCTTATCATATTCCCATGAAACGCCATACGTATGTACGTTGAATGAGGTCCAGAGTTTTGTCTACACCAAAGTGGGTACCTACGTGTGAATCATGCACAGTTTTAATGACAATTTGTTGCATTTCTGCGGGCACTAGTAGATGAAGTTGTGGCGGCATGCGGGGTTTCTGTTGTCTGGTGATATATTGTATAGCAATTCAGGTGTGCCCAGGAGACAATGAGAGTTTGCTTTTATACACGCGGCGTCGTCGTTTGGCCGTAGGTGGTAGCCTGCGATTTTTGAGGTAGGCTATGAGATCTTTGCAGTACTCGTCACGTTGTTGTGCTAGGTGAAAGTCCTGTGGAATTAGACCATCGGGGAACGGGTGTTATGTTGCGTGGATTGTTCTTGGGGTGTATCATCTTGAAACGTTACTCGTTTAGGCAATTTCGATGGCTTTGCTTGGTCGTGGGCATCGTGTGATTCGCGAGTCTGTGTTGATGATGGATGTTGTGCTTGTGGCTTGTCGGTGCCATTGGTGTGGTGGTCTTGTTTGTTTTCGGTCTTTGAAGCTGAGCGGGTGATGGCGGATATGTCCGTGGGGTGCAGGGGGAATGTATCCAGTTTGTTGTCCGCCGTGCGTGGCGTGATGTTGTAACGGGCGACTCAAGCCGTCTGCCAATACGTTATTTGTGCCTTTAATGTGATGTATTTCATAATCATATCCGCTAATATAAAGCACCCATCTTGCCAGTTTTGGCGTAAGCTTCTTCTCGTTGGCCAGAATCTTGGTGAGGGAGTTATTGTCCACATAAAAGCGTGAATTTGTTGTAACTGAGGTAATAGTCGAATTGGCGCAAGGGAGTAGCAGACTGCCAATATTTCGAAGAGTTCCAGGATGTCTCGTTTTACGTTCTGGTTCTGTTAGCAAACGTCCGCAGTAGGCAATTGGTACCAAGTCGCCCTTTTTGTCTTGTTGCATCAGTGCTCCGCTTTATGGCTGAAAACTTGCGTCGGTAAAAAGGTAGAATCTTTTTGTTGTGGTCCGCATAGTGAAGCAATGGTCTGGATGCTAGCGTGTGTTTAAGTGACTCGAAACTTTCGGAGCAGGTTGGTGTCCATTCCCATTTGACGCCCTTTTTCAGTAGGTGGAGAAGAGGGTTCACTTTGTCTCCTTTTTTCGGTATATAGTTGGAAAAATATCCGCAGATACCGAGGAAACTTTTCAACTCCCTGGGTTTAGAGGGGACCGGGAATGACGTGATCGCATCTGTATGTGCTTTTGAGGGTTTTATTCCATCGGATGTGATGGTGTGTCCGAGGAAGTCGCATGAAGTTGCTCCGAACGTACATTTTGATGTGGCCAGTTTGAGACCTGATTCTTCAATAGATGCCAGGACGTTGTGTAGGTCTTCAAGGTCTTGCTGTTTGTTGGGCGAAAATACGAGGATGTCGTCCAAATATGCTGTAGCACATTTGCCGATGTGATCACGAAGGACTGTGGCCATGACCTTGGAAAAATGTGATGGCGCTGAGCAGAGACCTTGTGGGCATCTTTTTAACACGAAGGCCTTGTTGTCGAAGTGGAACCAGCAGAGCGGTTGGCTGTCTTTGTGCAGGGGTAACTGAAAATACCCTGTTTGAGGTCCAGCATGCTGAAAATGACCGCCTTTACGCTCGGCAATGGTGTCTATGACGCCCTGCACACTGGGGATCAGCCATCTACCCCAAACGCAATTCGCATTAAGGCCCCTAAGATCTACTATGGGGCGTATTTTCGCACGTATCGTCGGGTGACTTGAGGTGTTTCCGACTCTTTTTCACACCCTTCCGGACAGGGATGAGGGGGCTTACCCATTTGATGTGAGAAGACACTTCAATTATGCCTTGTTCGAGCATTTCTTTTTATCTTTTTGCCATGCGTTTGCGTACTTCCGGGTGGTAGCGTATATGGGGAAAAATGCTTGGGTTCCACGTTGGGTTTGAGTGTGATCTTGAGAGGTGAGTGTTTGCATTCACTGAGTTTGCCATTTTTGGTCATGAAGGCGCGGTGTGTTCATTCAATATTTCTAAAACTTGCTGTTGGTAGGACGGGTCGTCGGAGAGGTTGTCGAGGTTGAACACGGGTGTATCTTCTTGATTTTGGGATTTTGGTGTCATGGTGGGCAGTGGTTCGTCAGTGATGTCCTCTTCTTCCATGGGTGTGAAGGTGGCGATGGAGGTACCTTTTACGGATGTTAATGGATTGTTTTGTATTGTTACATATCATCACTGGAACTTGTGAAGCTTGTGTTGTAGACGCAGTGGAGATGACGTGGACCTCGTCTTGTATTGTAGAGTTTTTGAATTGTACCGTGAAGTCCGGATTGTAGAATCATATTAGATGGTAGGCGACCTGCGATTATTGCTGTAGATTGAGGTGTGAGTTCGAGGTTTTCGTTAGTGAAAACATCGCAGATTGGCGTTGGCATGTGTATAGTATTATTGGCTAAGTTTATTAGAATGTTGTTAGATTTTATGAATGGGACGCCCAGAATAAAGTTTAAGTTAGCGGTTTTTGAATACATGAAACAAGGCTGTAACTAAAACTTCGGCCAGGTAAAATGACAAACGTGTTTGCCGACGGTGACGAAGCGTAGAGGCTGAGGCAGTTGTGAAGGATCGTGGAAGACGGGATGAGTTTAGTAATGTTAGGATAAAGTTTATTGAGAGACACCAAGTTGATACAGTTGATGGAGCTGCCCGTATCAAGTAAAGCTGTCGATTCTTTTTCAGTGACAGTGTTTTGATACGTACCAGGTTACTATTGTATATTGTTGTGGAAACTATTGTTTTAGAGGTGTCTGTGGAAGACAAAGGCAGTATTGATCCTGGTACGTATTCTAGTTTTTGCGATTTGGTCTTCACCGTGGATGGCGTTGGTACGGGGTGTAGGTGACCGATCATATCTGTTTCTGTTATATAAAGGTGACCGTGAATATTGACCTCTCCGTTGGTTGCTGCTGCTGCGTTGCCGGGAGCGAGAATTATACCTGTCTCGCTCGGTCTGCAGCGATTATCGGAGGATCAGCTTCGTTGTTCGCGCTCCCGTGATTGCCGTGAGTCAGCTCGCCTGTCACGTGATTGGCTTCGAGAAGTTACGTTGGGTGTGATTGTCGTAACGAGAGCGATTGTTGAAGTTCTGGTAGCCCCGGTTGTTTGACCAGTAGTTGCCGACTTCCCCGCCTATCTTGGGAAGGTGGTTGATTGATAGCTAGCACTGGGGGCTTATTAGTGATCGCCAGACTATGTTTCGACTGTTGTTGCGCAGATTTGGGTCTGACGCAGTGTTGTGGGTAACATGAGAAGGACTCGCTGAGAAATTTCATCCCGAGGTTCTGGATATAAATGTCCAGCTGTCGGTCCTTATCAGTGACGTTGCATTTTGCAATCGGCGCGTTATTTTTAGATTGAAATCACGCACGGATTCTGTGGCGCCTTGTTGACGTTGGAGGCGCGCTGCTCTGGTGGTAGGTGGCTGATGGGCGATGGAGAAGGCTTTGGCAAGATTGGCCATTGCTATGTCGGACGGTGGCCTTGTCGGACGGTGGCATACTGTTGTAATGCACTTTTTGCGTAGTCGAAAGCAGGACTGTAGGAAGCAGAGCGAGACGCTGTGGATCATCTGCGGCCATTGTAGGTATGTGAAGGTATCTTTCTAGGCTGGACCGCCAACGCCTCGAAACTGGAGTCCTGAGCGCCATTAAAGGTAGGGGGCGCTTATCTTTGGAGCATCCCGTCGCTGTAGATTTCGGCCTGTTCGCCATTTTTTCTATCAAATCCGCTAGTTTACCAGCGAGTGCGTGACGCTGGGTCGGCAGCGGAAAAATCCCGCACCGGAGGTGATCTATGCCAGATGTTGCCTGATAGAGATGATCTATGCCAGATGTTGCCTGGTGGGTGTAGTGGGCGTCCACGGCATGTTGTGTTGATTGATCGGGTTCCAGCAGCACGTGGCGGTAGCGCCGCCGCCGCTGACTGAGTGAGTTTGCATGGGCGGCGTGCATGGCGGCGTACGTGAATCGGTGGCGTTCGTACGTCGAGTTGGCGTGTATACGCCATCTTGGACTGCACCGTATGACTGGGGAGCCTGAGGTGGGGTGGGCGGGGTCGGAACTGGCCATTAAGGTCGTGTCATAGTTGGCGATTGAAGGAGATGTTCTATACATCAATAAACGGCCGTATACAGCAGAGACAGTCAACAACATCCCTGCAGAATTTCATCCAAAGAAGTTAGCTACCCAATCTACTGATTCAATGACATTCTTGTAAATTTTCCGAATTCTCGAACTTTTTCCCCAGTGACTTTGTGATTGATGGCACAAAATTCGCCAATAATGAGCAATTTTATCAATCGAAAAAAGCTGAATATTTCGAAGCCGATGATATTGCCTCAAAAATAAAAAACACATCGGACCCTTTCCATTGTTATAAGCTTGGGTCAAAAATACCTAACTTTAACCAAGAACAATGGGATAAAGTACAATTCCGGATAATGACCGAAGGTCTGAATGCTAAATTCTCACAAAACACCAATTTGAAAACAATTCTACTGAATACTGGTGGAAATGTGATCGCTGAATGTTCTAGAGACAAAACATGGGGTATCGGCCTACCTATCAGCCATCCTAATATCAAAAATGCTAATCTTTGGTCTGGTAAAAACTTGCTGGGTCAATCACTCATGAACGTTAGGAGAATTCTCAAAAACTCATAAAAACATAACAGTCCTAAGATCATTACACATTCTTAAAGAGTCATAAGCACATAATACCTCTAACAGATACTTACATGTATGTTCATGGTGATTTCATCCAATTAATATCCTATATATCCTATATATCCTATATATCCTATAAATGCAAATAGGTTGTGAATACTGTAAATGTAAATTCTTGTTTGTGAATTCGTATCTTTAGAACAAAGACTCTATTTTTGTTCAATTAACTTTTTGTTCAAATAATATGATTGTGTACATAAGACCTATTAAAGTATTTTCGTTTCGCATACTTTTGGGCCAACCTGATAATATTGCTACATGTAAACATTGTATGCTGAAAATGTGTAGTAAATGACTACATATATGAGTGCATATATGGTGTATTAAAAAAAAACACTGTTGTACTTCAAATCAGACTGTCCTTGCATAGGTCACGGTTCTGTAAGTTTGGGAGAGAGATCATGTGAATTATAGACTTAAACCACATCCAGTCCCTAGATATGGTTGTGCACAGTCCCCTCAATATAAAGTATTTTCGTTCCTCGCATTTTAAAGTAGTAAATATGAATGATGGGTAGTGTACAGTCCTCTCAACGTAAAGTATTTTCGTTCCTCATACTTTTAAGTAGTAAATATGAATGGTAGGTTAACCCGGCTATACTGCTACATGTTAGCATCGTATGCTGAGAATGTATAGTGGATGATTACATATACGTTGGTGTGTATATTATAACACTGCTGCACTTCAAATCAGACCGTCTATGCATAGGTCATCACATCTTGATACATGTTGTGTATACAGGTCCTCCCAATATAAAGTAGTTTCGTTTCTCATATTTTTAAATAGTACATACATGTATGGATAATAGGCCAACCAGGCAATATTGCCACATGTAAACATATTATGCTGAAAATGTGTAGTAAATGATTACATATACATTGTTGTGTATATTATAACATTGTAGCACTTAAAATCAGACCGTCATAGGCCACGGTACTGTAAGCTTGTAGCAAGAGCATTTGCATCATATTTTCAAGCTGCATCCAGCCCCTAGATACTTCTTAGGTGCGCATATACACTGTTCTCCAATTCTCTTATTGGATTTATTCACCAATGCAAAATGGGCGTAATCCCGTAAATACACGTGTGTAGTATTCTAATATGGTTGAGAGGACATGTACATGTACATGTAGGTCACATGTCTCTCCACACTTGGTCATGTTCATATTGTTCATATTGTAAATATTTCTTGTCGAGGGTAAGCAGATTACCCATTACAAACTACACATCAAAATTAACATTCTTTAATCACTTAAACTGTGACTGCAATGGCTCTATTCCGTGGTTACTATGAATAGTGCGGTGGGTGCTTCATTGCAGTGGCAGGCAGGCTGTGCACTTTACTATTTTGGATAGAGTGCACATTTTGTTTGTCGCTGCGGGAGGGTGCTGATTGTACTGTTTGTGGTGGCCTTGGAATGGAGCTATTAAAGGCAAGTGACGTCCTTGCTGACAGAGTTGCTCTGTAACAGGTTCCCTAATATTAAGGATTATGAGACAGCATAATGTACTTGTTATTTGTCGTATGGTGAAGACTATTAAAATGTAATCTCCCTTATAATGTATTACTGAAAATCTTGAAACATGCTTGTTAGGTTCTTGTATATATCTATATTGAAAAAAGAAATTACATGCATGCAAATCTTCATGAGTGTGTATCAGTATATTTGTGACTGGAATTAATCCATCTTCAATGATATGCACCATTTAACCACTCTATAGAGGCTGTTGTGCATCTGGTCACCAGACTTGATTAATTGTCAGTCAATTATGATTATATGTAAACATGTTTTGGTTTGTTTGTTTTTAGATATGTTTTTTTTTCGATATTGATTCTGCATTGGCAATAATATTGAGTGATAACAATACGGGTACAATGCATTGAATCGACTTGTGCTGAATATTGTAAACATGTTTTGTTTTGTTTTTTAGATATTGTTTTTTTCGATATTGATTCTGCATTGCAATAATTAGTGATAACAATGTGTACAATGCATTGAATCGATATGAATATTGTAACATTTCAATGTAATTAATATGTGTATGTGTATATGAGTATGCTTTTAATAGTGATTATAAGTTGTAAGTAATACTTAAGTTCACATCGTGCCTCGAGAGAGACACCAATTAGCCTTTTTTTACCACAATGTACAGCCATTGTCAAGAGGCTGTTTTCTCCTTTTCCTTTTCTTTCTCTTTATATTTGCTTGTTCCATATCATCAATGTTATCGACGGATAACTTACTTTTCTATTTTTTACAATATTATCTGTTGTATACCATCACAATTTGTATCCTTTATTAGATATTTGCAGACTCTAATGGCAAACTCAAACAGCTCCAATAATACATTTAAGGGTAATGCTCTTAAAGAACTAGTGTACATTAATATGGATCATGGTTAATACCAATTTCCTAAATTTTTATTCATTTAATGCGAGAGGATTGGCTGGTAATGCAAAGAGACGGTGTATTTTCAATTGGTTGAAGGGCTTCCAGAAAGGCATACACTTTGTACAAGAAACACATAGTACAATCGAAAATGAGAATTCTTGGCAAAAAGAATGGGATGGGTCTGTCTTTTTTAGTCATGGAACAAGTAGGTCCAAAGGTGTTGCAATTCTATTCTCAAAAGGAATTGATTTTATAGTTAATGATCAAATATCAGATTCTAATGGTCGATTCTTGCTTTTAGACGTTGATATGAATAATGATAACTTCTTGCTCCTGAATGTTTATGCCCCTACCCAAGACAGTCCGCATGACCAAATGGAATTTATCAAGCTTATAGAAAGTCTCCTCCTAGATAAGATAAATAACAATATAATACTGTGTGGAGATTTCAATACATATTTAAACACAACTTTAGATAAAAGTGGGAGACATGTCCCGGAATCATTGACGGAGTATAGTCAAGCTTTAACCAATATGACAGAAGAAATGAACTTAATAGATATCTGGAGAATTCTCAACCCTGATGTTAAGCGCTATACATGGCGAGGTCATACCAAAAATGGGTTTGTGCAATCCAGACTAGACTATTTCTTTATTTCATCCCACA
Source organism: Streblospio benedicti (assembly GCA_019095985.1). Taxonomy (NCBI): domain Eukaryota; kingdom Metazoa; phylum Annelida; class Polychaeta; order Spionida; family Spionidae; genus Streblospio; species Streblospio benedicti. The sequence continues at coordinate 12,698 of JAGTTF010000585.1, forward strand.
TGATATACGATGTACAAGTAGCTGATATTGCTCCCAGTATTAAGTCTGATCACAGCTTATTAAAACTTAGCTTTAACCTAAAACCATGTGAATCGCGAGGAAAGGGCTTTTGGAAATTTAATAACTCACTGTTATCAGACAATTCGTATGTTGTCAAAGTGAAACAAATCATTGTAGATAATCAGAATAAATATAGTGAGCTTACTAACAAATCCTTACTTTGGGATGTTATAAAATGCGAAATAAGGTCTTATACTATTAGCTACTCTTCGTATATAGCTAAACAAAAGAGATCTACAATAGATGGACTATATATTGAACTAAGTCACTTAGAGAAAAATCTCAATAACACTGAGAATATTGATAGTTATAACGATGTCAAACATCAACTAGAAGCCCTCTTACAAGAAAAGACAAATGGCCTCCATATAAGATCTCGAGCAATACATATTGACCAGAACGAAAAATCAAACAAATATTTCTTGAAACAAGAAATAAAAAATAGTAAAGCTAAACATATTAAATGTCTTAAAACCGATGACAATAGAACCATTAGTACTCATAAAGAAATATTGAATGAACAAAAGAGGTTTTATCAAAATTTATATACACAGCATAATAAAAGTCAACTAGATGACAACTGTGAATTTTTGAGAGATTTAGCTAAGTTAAATGAAACAGATAAAGATTACTGTGAAAATATGATAACGATAGATGAATGCAGTAAAGCGCTCAAAGAACTATCGAACGGGAAATCTCCAGGATCTGATGGTTTTACCACTGAATTCTACAAATTTTTCTGGATAAACATCAAAGATATTGTCTATAATAGTTTCATATACGCGTATGAAAATGGTGTTTTATCTATCGAACAGCGCAGAGCAGTACTGACATTGCTACCTAAAATAGGAAAAGATCATAGATATCTAAAGAATTGGAGACCTTTATCTCTTTTAAATACCGACTATAAAATCCTTGCTAAAGTCCTAGCCTCGCGTATGCAAAGAGTCATTAAAAGTTTAGTTAAAGATGATCAAGTAGCATACATAAAAGGCAGATATATAGGTGAAAATATTCGAAAAATTTCTGATGTTTTTGAATACTGTAGCAACAAAATCGACCCTGGCATTGCACTCTTCCTAGACTTTGAAAAAGCCTTTGACACTATAAATTGGCAGTATCTTGTCAAATGTTTGGATTGTTTCAATTTTGGAGAATATTTTACCAATTGGATAAAGATTCTATACAAAAATCCAATGTGCACAGTTATTAATTATGGTCATGCCACTGAATTCTTTCAATTATCTAGAGGTATTCGCCAAGGATGCCCCATCTCTGCGCTTTTGTTTCTACTTGTAGCAGAAACCATGGCAAATAGAATTCGAAATATGAAAGGAATTAATCCAGTTAATATTAATGGGTGTACTGTTGGCATTACACAAATGGCAGATGACACTACACTCTTCCTAAAGGATCTATTGTCAGTTAGCAATGCGTTAAATCTACTTGAAAGATTCTCAAAAGTCTCTGGGCTGAATCTAAATAAAGATAAAACCGAGGCTGTGTTTTTGGGATTGTCAACCAAGAAAATAAGCGATAACTATGGCATAAAATGGGTGAGAGGACCAATTAAGGTGCTGGGAATCTGGGTTGGCGATGATAGAGAGGTTCTATATGAAAAAAATATCATCAATAAAATTCAAAAAGTGAAGTCTCTTTTAGGAATATGGAACTCTCGCAATCTTTCAATAAAAGGAAAAATTACAGTTTTAAAATCACTAGTCATGCCAATTCTAATATACCCCTTTTCATTATTTAGAGTTAAACCAAATACGTTGAATATTGTTGATAGAATGTTTTTTAATTTTGTTTGGCCTTCAGGTAAACATCACGTTAAAAAGAATGTACTCATCCAAAACATAGAGGAAGGGGGATTGAAGATGCCTGATATTTTTTCCATGATTAAAGCCAACAGATTATCTTGGATTAATCGTTTCATGAAAGCAAATTCTTTCTCCAAACTTGTTGGCGCTATTATGGGAATAGGAAATATGTCACTATATATAAAAAGTAAACAAAAATTCTCTTTACAGGATGAAAATTTTGCTCCAGGTTTTTATAAGGAAATCCTGTGCCTTTGGTCAGATGTTTATTGCAAGGAGCCTAGTTCCTCCATTGAAATAGCCAACGAATACTTATGGGATAATGAATTTATAAAAATAAACAATGCACCTATACATTTTAAGGTTTGGGAAACTAATGGCATTTCCCATATAAAAGATATACTAACTAAGGACTGTGCTATTATAACCAGGCATGATCTACAGCGCCTGACTGGTCTAATAATTCCAGACATGCAGTATAACTCCTTCATTAGCGCTATACCAAAGTCTTGGATAAGAATCATTGACAAGAATGATCTCTTAAATGATAGCAAAAGAAACAGCATCTTTGTCAAATTAGGCGACGCAATTAAGTCATTAGAAAAGCTTTGTTCTAAAGATTTCTACACCTATTTTATCTCACTAAAAACCCAAATTCCCACTGCAGTTCATAAATGGGAGTCCCTATATCCTGAATACAGTTTTGACTGGAAACTAATCTATCAAAATCCCTACCAAACTACTTCCGATACGAATCTTCAAAGCTTCCAATATAAGATAATTAACAGATTTATGGCTTGTAATAGCCTACTATCGATATGGAAGAAAAGAGAACACAGTAATTGTAACCACTGCAACGAGATAGATACTATTGAACATCATTTGTATCAATGCATTGAGCTACAGCATTTTTGGACCTCTTTCTTAACCTGGTGGAAAAATATTAGCAATGTAAACATCAAGTTACATATATGTGATATAATATTCTGTATTCCTAACTTTAATGATGACCCAACTCTAAACTGCATGAACACATTGATTCTTTTTGCAAAGAAATACATCTATGATATGAAACTTAATGAAAATGTGATATCATTCACACACTTTATTAATTTATTAAAAAAGAAACTAGATATCCTCAGGACACTCTCCCGTATTAATGATAACTATGACACATTTATCACTACTTGGCATGTAACATTAGATTACTTTGAAAGTTAATAATCTATATATTATCTGTCAATCTTTTTCGCTAACTTTCTCTTTCATTCACTAATTTTTATTGACTACTTTTCAAATTTTATTATGAAAATATATCCCTATTTTGTATACTTGAGCAAAATCAAAATATAAACAAAAAATAGCACCAAGAGTCATACAAGGTATATCATGAATGATACACCTGGTACAAGTGAAGCTGCTAATAGAATTGATTTACCCTCTGATAGCTTGCCAGAAACACACCACCTTATTTGTATGGTAAAGGAGTATTATGGATTAACTTGTGAGCAAGAAGCCACATTACGACCAATTCCCAAACCTTTCACTGTGGCTGATATTGAATCTTCACTAGGAATTGCTACAAACAATGATTTACCAATATCTGACGATGCCCAATTACTGCTGTGTGGTGTGCATTATCATAATTTGTATCGTTTTTTCTTTCACCAAAAACGGGTTTGTTGCATATGTAAGCAAAGTGTGCTAAACAAACACTCAATTGCTTTGACACTAATAGAAAAACATATAGACAAGCAAGGTAATCCACATTACACACAAAATACTGAGCCTGATGTATGTAGGATTCGTGTTGCATGTCGATCATGTCATGAGAACATGAAAATTTCTGAAGATTCGTACACACCAATGTTGATATTGGACTGTCTTGAAAAACAAATTGATGATTTACAACCATTAACAGATGTTCATGAAAAGGCATTTTATACTGTTCTTCTAAAATACCTAAACACTTTCCGATCATTGAACACTTGCAAGGCTTTTTTGTTTAAAGATTTTTATGACAAATACTGCACAGAATATAATAAAAATTCGCTTGACCATTCAGAACCGAGACGCACCAAAGCTATTAAAGATGCAATTGATAGATTTTTTGGGACAAACATTGTATGTCACAAAATATCTAAGAGAGAAGGTATTCTGTATGCGTGGAAACATCACAATGTTTATGAGTCACTGCACATCTTGATGCATGAGCAAAGACCAGCTCATATTGAAGAACAAAATGGTAATGTTAACAAAATCGATAATAAAAGAGGGTTCACATCAGAATTGTTGAATATGTGCAAGACCATAAATAAAGAGCATATTCAAAAACAATGTGCTAAAATTGAAAAAAAAATACACAGAAAATCCTGCATTAGTGTTGCCTTTCAATTTACAAAATCATTTTGCATGACAATCAAAATATTTTACCATCCAGATTCAGAAAGTAGTGTAGGTCATTTGATGTACTATTTCATCATGTCAAAAATGTATGGATATATCACATATTGATGTATCTGTAGAAATTACCTATTTCAGCTGTTCTATTTTTGATTCAAATGTTTCTGAGACTCAAACTGTGATTACCTTGACAGATGTGATTCCAGATACAGATTCCACCTCCATCTGCAGATATAGCACATCCACCTGCTTCGCATGCATGCAAACATCATTTGCAAAAACAAAAATGTAGTTGAAAATGTTGAAGAACATACAATAGTGTGCTTTGTGAAACTAACATTGACAATTCTAGTACTTTGCAGGAAAATGTGGTCTGCCAGGCATCATCAACCAGAGGCAGAGAGAGGACTGTTGTGCCTCTCCACCACCAGTTTTGATGTGTTAGATGCCTGAAAAATAAAAATCACATTGCCAAGACAGGCCAAACTACATCAGAGGTTGTGATATTGAAAGAAAACCAGGAAACTGATGCATTAAATGTCATTAGTGATAAAATATTTGGTACACTTTACAAGACACATCAGATAAACATGAAAAAGAAATGTTGGTTCTGGTCTATGCTAGTAAATTGCTTGAGAAAATGCAGTAAAGCCCCTGGGGACAAATTCGATGTATATTATCGCCAGTGTACTCAAGAATTCTGCTGACAATAGAGAAAGCCAACAATGCCTCGACCAATTGCACACAGACTTCATTGAAAGCAGCAAATTCAAATATTTGTAGCTGGAGACTTCAAAAAAGTTGCATTGAAATATGAATATGGTTTGACCTCTCCTGATGAAACCTCATCGGAGAGTGGCATGTTCTAACAAATTTTTTTTAAAAACTACTTTTTTCCGTTAAAATTCTTTTTAATTTTTTTTTTTTGGCCCAAAAAAAAATTTTTTATTTTTCTTTGGGTTTTGGGGCCAAATATCAGCTTTAATAAACAGGACGTAAAATCTCTAAATAAGATGAATATGAATTCTAATGTAGCATATGTAGTGATATGTTCAAAAAGTAATTTGTTCTTATAAAAAATTCAAACACATGTTAAAATTTCCATTACTTCTCTACATATATATAAAAAAAAAAGTACTTATATGGAGAACTATTCCATTTTTACATCACTTACTTTGAAATGGTCTGCATGCTTCTGGGTGCCTTTTTTCAACGTAGCTGCAGGCTCCCCCACAATTGATGTTGACCTTTTCATAATGGGATCATTTTGGGGAAAAAAATATTTTTAAATATTTTTCAACCACAACATTCAAAATCGGTTGTAATTTTCAAATATCTTTTATTTGAATATATAAAGCCAATATTTATTTCAGACGGTTACTTTAAAGATTCTTTTGCATACATAATGCACTCAACACATCTCCATCTTGAAGTAGTAAAATAATCTTCAGCATTGTGACTGAGCTAACGTCTATTCTAATTGGTGTAAAATAAAATTAATAAAACCCATTTCTGAAATCATAGAATTAATATATTATCACTTTAGAATGAGTGTAACATAGATTATATTACAATATATAATATTAGCAGCCATCAATATTGCATTCAATTTCTCATGTCCTTGTCACACAGACCATTGAAAACGCCTTCACTAATTCACTTCCCTTGGTCAGTGATGTTTACTTTTGAAATATTTACTTATTTCTATAGATTTAACATGTTAAAAGTTCAAATTGGGTTTGTACTTATAAGTATTTGAAGTTATATTACTTTAAGGCTATAATTGTGTGTGCTAGGATTACATTTTATCGAGTGATCACGGAGGAAGGTTGTTGGAAAAAAAGTTTCACTTCGCGGGTTCATAGGATTCTGAGAAACAGAAGCGGATTTCAATACATATTTCAAATTTATCTAATTTATTGACAGAACGTGTCAAGGATAAAGGACTGAAGTGAAAGATGATATAATTCTAAGATACTTTCCATTCAAAACCTGAGCAGGAAACTTTGCTATGTATCATGCAATCCGGTTTATGATTATCCACATAAAATGTCATGAGAACATGAAAATTTCTGAAGATTCGTACACACCAATGTTGATATTGGACAGTCTTGAAAAACAAATTGATGATTTACAACCATTAACAGATGTTCATGAAAAGGCATTTTATACTGTTCTTCTAAAATACCTAAACACTTTCCGATCATTGAACACTTGCAAGGCTTTTTTGTTTAAAGATTTTTATGACAAATACTGCACAGAATATAATAAAAATTCGCTTGACCATTCAGAACCGAGACGCACCAAAGCTATTAAAGATGCAATTGATAGATTTTTTGGGACTAACATTGTATGTCACAAAATATCAAAGAGAGAGGGCATTCTGTATGCTTGGAAACATCACAATGTTTATGAGTCGCTACACATTTTGATGCATGAGCAAAGACCAGCTCATATTGAAGAACAAAATGGTAATGTTAACAAAATCGATAATAAAAGAGGGTTTACATCAGATTTGTTGAATATGTGCAAGACCATAAATAAAGAGCATATTCAAAAACAATGTGCTAAAATTGAAAAAAAATACACAGAAAATCCTGCATTAGTGTTGCCTTTCAATTTACAAAATCTTTTGCATGACATTGACCCCGTCATTTGGAACATGATTTATTTGCTAACATGCGGGGTACGTGAGTTGAAGCAAATCAAGGAGATTGATTGGACTAAATATTATGTGAATTTTTCAGATCAAGCATCTCCACGCGAACACCAAAAATTTGTTAGAAGAATATTTTTAACCTACACGTTATTGTTCAATACTCGAGACACCTGTGGGTATCCCTTTCATGTAATTGTTGCTGATTTAGTTGAGAGCTTAGGTGGGGCCCAAGTTGTGACTTGTCTTAGCAAAATTGGTGTGACTGTGTCGAATGATTCCCATTCCAGGTTTATGACAAGTATAATTAACCGTTTAAAGGAACAGGGTGGGTCAGCATCCAGAGTTCCACCAGGAATTCATACAGTTGTCACCATGGATAATCTCGATCGGTTGGCTCCTAAGGCAAAAATAACATGTGCTGAAAAGCCACGGTCTTGGCACGGCTGTACAGTGAGTGTAGTACAGCCTCAGCCCAAATCCCTTACTACTGTCGATGTTTCACAGCTTTCTACATCCATTCCTGATGAATGCCACCTGGAAAAGATAAAAGTTTATGGTGATGGTGATTGTCTATTTCGATCCGTTATTGCTTCACAAAATTCTCTTCTCTTTACAGCAGCACGATCGGATCATGGCTGGATAGACGATGCAGATATTTGTGAGATGGAATCTCACACAGCCAAATTGCTGAAAAAGGAAGTTATCAATACATTAAAGCAGTATTCAAATGATCTTAATCACATTTCAAAAGAATGCTTGAGGCCTTATTTGGAAACTTCACCTGGGCATTATTATGATACTCTTGCCGATCGCATTACAGCACTAGATAATGGTTCGTGTTACAGTGGAATGCTGGAAATCATGACCATATCCACATTATTGCAATGCCCTATTGAAGTATACAGACAAACTCCAACAAATCCATTTGATTGTTACATGATTGTACCTTCCATTAACATATTTCATGAATCTATTGAACCTATCAAAATATTTTACCATCCAGATTCAGAAAGTAGTGTAGGTCATTTTGACGCAATTATTTCATCATGTCAAAAATGTATGGTTATATCACATATTGATGTATCTGTAGAAAATACCTCTTTCAGCTGTTCTCTTTTTGATTCAAATGTTTCTGAGACTCAAACCGTGATTACCTTGACAGATGTGATTCCAGATACAGATTCCACTGGCATTGCAGACATACCACCTCCATCTACAGATATAGCACATCCATCTGCTTCGCGTGCATGCAAACATCATTTGCAAAACAAAAATGTGGTTGAAATTGTTGAAGAACATGCCAATAGTGTGCTTAGTGAAACTAACATTGACAATTCTAGTACTTTGCAGGAAAATGTATTTAAGGCATCATCAACCAGAGGCAGAGAGAGGACTGTTGTGCCTTCCACCACCAGTTTTGATGTTTTAGATGCCTTGAAAAAATCAAAAAAATCACATTCCCAAGACAGGCCAAATCCATCAGAGGGTTTTCATCTTGAAAAAACCCAGGAAACTGATGCATTTAATGTCATTAGTGATAAAATATTTTGGTACACTTTACTAAGACACACATCAGATAAACATGAAAAAGAAATGTCGGTTCCTGGTCTGCGTTGCAAATTGTTTCTTGATGAGAAAAATGCAGCGAGTCCCTGTGAAAAATCTGATGTATATTATCACAGTGTACTCAATCACCCTGCTGACAATAGAGAAACAATAAAAAGTGCCCTTGACCAATTGCACAAAGACTTCATTGAAAGCGGCAAATTCAAATATTTAATTGTAGCTGGAGACTTCAAAACATATGATCATCTAGTTGCATTAAAATATGAATATGATTTTGACCTCTCTTGGATGAAACCTTTCATCGGAGACTGGCATGTTCTAAAAAAATTTCAGAATGTTCTGATGAAGATCTTTTGGGATGCTGGATTGAAGGATACTGCTGCAAAGCTTCATTCTGGCTCTACATTGAAAAAGCTTGGAGAATGTGGATCCTTCCGACTAACTCATGATTTTCTCTTACAGGTATGGGAGGCTCTGTTCAGATTGCAGGTTACAAAGTTTCTAAATGAGAGGAGCAGTACCACACATGAAGATAAGCTACAGACAACCACCAAGGAAATAGAGGCGCTTGTGCTCGCCTCTTTAGAAGGTCTGTTAGACCAAAAGTCTTCTTCTTTTTCAGATATTGACGATTACATTTTGAAGCAAGATCTTCTCTTAAAGCAATTACATGGTTTGGAGAAGGAATTTTCTCTTTTCCGACAACATCATGCAGAAATAAACTCCACCTTCAAATTTTGGGACTCTTTCATCCATAATGATTGTGCTCTTTACGTTGGCCTCTGGTTGTCTGTTAGAAAAGGGGACTGGAATTTGCGCTTGAGCTGTCTCAAGAAAATGGTTCCTCTATTTAGAGTCACAAACCATTATAATTATGCCAAGTGCATTCCCCAACATCTCTCAGAGTTGGACACACTTCCAGATTCAATCATCGCTAACTTTATTGAAGGTGGGTTTAATGTTAGTTTGCGTGGCATTAGGTTCGCATCACTTGCTCTTGACGAAGCTCATGAATCAACGATCAACTTAGATGTTAAGCAAGCTATATCACGCAGTGATGAGAGTTACATTGAGAAAATTAGCCTTTACCTACCATTTAGAGCGAAGTTACTCGAAAGTGTCCGGCAAGAGATTAAATGTGAACCTAATTCAGTGGTACATGATGACCTCAAACGGAGTGTCATTAATTTACAAAACCAAAACATTAGAAAATACCAGGAACATTTTGATCAATGCAAATTCTTTTCTAATGAACTAGATGGTTTAAGAATATGTAAATTATCACCCACTAACACCGATGAATCAGATGAAGCTGTGTCAGTAAGCCTTGGAAATTATCATTTTCAAGGAGTTTCCCTTGTTACAGATTACGTGAACTATCATTACCATAAAGATTCGCAGAACCCAATTAAAATGACAAAATCAGACCTCAAAACTTTTGCACCCCCTAAGCAGCCCAAAACAAAATCAAATCCATCATATGAGGATAATCTTGAAGAATTGAAGTATTTAAGAGTTGCTGTCAGAGGCAACACACCATTAGACGAGATAGGTCAAATTTTGCTCCTCCCTCGTGCCATTTGTGAGAGAGATGGTCTACCTTACATGAGCAGAAAATCTGTTGCCACTCTCTTCTTGAAAAACAGATATGGTAATACTGATTCCATATTCACTTCAAAATTTGATAGTTCTGTAAAGTGCATAATTTTAGAGGGTATGATTTTAATAAATAGTGCACCAAGGAATCATGTAACCAAATTTGGCGGCTACATCAGTCAGTTCATTGATAAATTCATTCTCACAAATTGGACACTTGGTGTTGAGGAAGTGCATGTCATTTTTGATCAACTTAACACAGCAATAGGTTTAAAATCAATAGAACGTTCACGAAGAGACTCAAACAAACAACATGTCCCCACTGTGACAAACATCACACTTGAAACCACTATTCCGAAAGGATCTTGGTCTGATTTCATCGGTAATAGGGCAAACAAAAATAATCTCTGCATGTTCATATGTGACTCCTTGAAAACAATCATACCGTCATTGTGTGAACCTTGCAATTGCTTGATTCTTTCAGGTACATTTTCATCAACAAAAGACTTGACACAAAATACCACTATCAAGGTTACTAGTGAAGGTGTTCTTGATTTACCAACCTATCAGTCAAATCACGAGGAGGCAGACAGCAGAGTATGGTTTCATGCTTTAAAGTCTTCCCAATCAAACATCATTATTCACAGTTGCGACACTGATGTGTATCATATTGGTTTGGGTATTTCTAATCGATTGTCACAGTCTAAAAATGTTATAGTCCAAATCAACACTTTGGCACAGGAGAAGGAATATTTGAACTTGAATAATCTCCTGTCAGCTTTGGACAATGATATCCATTTGGCTCATATCAAAACTGTTGATAGAGGACTTTTTGTAATGCTTCTTTACATTGTTTCCGGCTGTGATTACATATCACACTTTCATGGCTATGGCAAGTCCACTGTATACAAACAATGTTTCAAATACTCAGATTTTATTGTCAATGGTCGACTTCCTACAGGTGAACAGGTGTCTGGCAATTTCCTCTCTGCACCTAGAAAGATTTGCAAATGCATGGCAAATGGTCCATTGTGCAGTGTCTGCAAAGATTTGATTGATGATAGTTTTCTAGGGTTTCTTCGACTAATAGGCACACTGTACTTTGAAAAAAACAAACGTTCTTTCTCAAACTCGTCACCACTGGAAAATTTCCACAATCATTTATCTTTAACAGAACCTAATGATTTGTCTATACACAAGTTGTGGATTGATAATTTGAGGAAAACATTGTTACGTAGAGTGCTACCAGCAGACGCAGTCATTCCTTCCAATGACTCACTCTACTTACACTGGTTGCGGTCTGTCTTAGTGTATATCATGTGGTCCAAAGCAACAGAAAACACGATTACTTTGCCAAATTTAAACTTATTTGGATGGACCCAAACAGCTGATTCCATACAATACCAATGGGACAGTGAAGAAAATCTTGCACAAATCAAAGCAAGACAGACAACTATTCATGATGGATGCAATTGTAAATCTGGTTGCAGCACATTTCGCTGCAAGTGCAGAAAAAAAGATCATCCATACTGTGGACTAGGTTGCAAATGCATTGGTTGCATGAATAAGCCCCCTGTTGCCAGTTCTGTGGACGACTTTGATGATGAAATTTTGAAGCATTTTTTTAACACAGATCAAAATGGCTATGAGTCTGATGAAGATTATGAGATTAGTATGTATTACAACAGCGGCCAAGATTAAACTAACTAACTTTTTCACATAAAATATTTAAAGCTAAAAAAGTCTCTTTGAATGCCTTTTGTCATTAGAAATAAATATTTAAAATACTAGCTACAACATATAAAAAATTTGTTAAAAAATATAAAATCATATAAAAACATGAATGTGCATATATTTGAGAAAGTCACAGCTCTGGTATTTTTTTTGAAAAAAAATTAACCTGGCATTCATATATTACCGATCCATAACTCATGCCTTGGGGATTGGTTAAATCCATTTCTCACCCCATGGTGGACCTTGGCAAAGGTTCTATATAAATGAAGGTGACAAGTTAATCAAAATTCATATTGTGACTATCAGAATAAACTGCATAATTTGATACTAAAACAATAATAAAATTGGTTATATGTACAAATAATACTTTAAGTTTCCACGCAAATTTGCTCGCTGTTTTACACAGGCTGTAAGCAGGGGCAAACTCTGTGGTACATATTTTTCATTCTACTCCAATACTGTTGACTTAATGCTAGACTAGCCAGTGTATGGCCATTGCAGTCGTTTCACTTTGAGTTGATGATTCATCAGACTTTGGTAATATTACTCTTATAACATGATATATTTACAAAAAATAATATATGAGTTATCTATTTTCTCTAGTTATAAAATTTCCATCTATGCGCTAGGTTTAATCTAAATTTAAAGTCAGTAGCAGGGACTTTTATTGGTTAAAAAATATCTAACGTCATATAAAACAATACATAAATATGCATATATTTCAGAAAGTCACAGCTCTAGTATTTTTTTGAAAAAAAATTAACCTGGCATTCATATATTACCGATCCATAACTCATGCCTTGGGGATTGGTTAAATCCATTTCTCACCCCATGGTGGACCTTGGCAAAGGTTCTATATAAATGAAGGTGACAAGTTAATCAAAATTCATATTGTGACTATCAGAATAAACTGCATGACTTTTTACTAAAATTCACCATGGATGCTCTTGTATGCCATATGTAGGGAGGAAATTGACCTGTACCTCTGTGGTTCATTGTTAAGAATAGAAGTTTATAGCTTGTTTTTGCTTCAAAATCTTAACATGACAAAAACTAAGGTAGAAAACATAAACGTTAACTTAAAAATGTAAAAATGAAATTTTAAATCCTAGCAAGTTCCTGTTTCAAGTATTTAAATAAGTGACATTAATTTTGCGTGATTTTTGCAAGGAATCTGAATCTTAAGAATTGAATTGTGGAATGAACATCTACTACAAATACATTTTTATGCGAATGTGCACCACACAGCTTTAATTTAAGAAACAATGAAAAATCCACTTAGAATAGAATAAACTTGAATATTTATCCATTTTTTGTAGATTTGTAAATATGTTATCAAATATTCATGTACATTTTAGCATATATTTTATTTGCTGAACATGCGATACAGAATGGTAATTTGACCTGTAAAATGTGTACACTCTAATCACAAATATTATTGGTTTTGCACATTTTAATTTGGAGGATTTGGGTTATTTTTGTACAATAATAACAATGCAAAAAAACTTGAGAAATTTAATACGATGATTTGAATAACATTTTAGTTCATTATCAAATCTAAATCATTGCCAGATTTTTCAAATACAAGATACAGTGTCTAAGTAGTTTCTGATAAATCCATTTTAACCTTACTGTCACAGGAGAATTGAAGAAGGCAGTCAGTATTTGTTGTAGTTGGGTTCTGGTAAAACCGCTCTGGTCTTCGGCTTCCATAGATTTCCAATATTCCTGACGAAGGATGTGGAAAATGTCTGAAAATATTAAGATAATGATTTCAAAATGGATATATCGCAGTTAATCACTGAACATTTGTATTTGTGTAAAGAATATATCCTATAAGTCTATTGCCAAAAAGATTGCTATATCTTTTCAACCTTACATGGCTCTTTAAAAATAAGGAATGAAAATGAATGTTTACTTCAATTTTCTTTTGAAGTTCACTTTCAATTTGTTAATATCATTAACATAGCACTTTTTTTTCAAAAATTAACTCTGTAGTCAAATATATCAGCAGGTTACAGATGTGAAAATTTAACCACACAATATTTTGTGGCGAAATTCAAATGATCAGGACTGGAAATTTACATTTCACTCATAACTAAACTAGAACTATTAAGTATGATTTTGATTAGTCATGGAATATGATGAAGTCAATGTAATTATTATAAAATGAGCATTTTAATAACTTTACTTCTATGCAAGAAGTAATTGTGATCAAAGATGAAAGTTTTTATTACTTAAAAAATTTCATCTTCGATCAAAATTACCTCTTGCTTACCACCATCTGATTGCAAAATAACTTTTTTTTTCTCAAACCCGATAAACATTAACATTTCTTTTATTTTCCTATATATATAATATAGTTAATTTTATGAAATTCATATCTACATAAATTTCATATTCCAAACTGAGCTGACATTTTTCTAGAAGTCACAATTTGCATTAAATAAAGAGATTTAATTTCTTTTAAAATTGTTTTTTGAGCCAGCCATTTTTATTGAACTAAGCCATAAATTATCCTGAAGGATTGGACAAATCCAGTTACTAGCCTAATGAAGGATATTGGCAAAGTCTTTATAAAATGGAGGCTTGATTTTCAAAATTCATACAGTGGCTTTGAAGGATAAATGTTAAGAAATACAAATTGTTTGAGAGACGTTGAAATCTATCTTTTTACTTTTATAATTTTCCCTTTGGTAATAACAACAAAGGTGTATGCAACTTTACACCAAATCATGAATGAAAGTTTTACTACGCTGCTCTGATCGGCTATGCGACGTGATTGACAGCTCAGGGGCTGGCAGGTCACCTCAAAATTGTTATGCAAGAAATCCGTCTTGGACACTTAGAATGGAGGACTGGTGGTTGTGACCTAATTTAACCAATAGACGGCTCTCGAGGTGCTTCTTTGCCAATGCCTTGTGCTTTGCTCAATGCTCTGCAGTTTGAGCACTCTGGCAAGTATGCACGGGTCTGGTTTAAATACGCTTCGAGAGCTTATATGCTCTTCGTTGCTACCATTCCCAACCTGTTTTCTGAGCTGCACTGATGAGTCCTAATAGGACGAAACGGTACCGCCTGCAGATAAAAGCCTGGCATCAGGGTAATCCATTACACTCTATAAATTTGTTAAGTGATCTATTTTGCCATCCATCCAGGTTAATGTTTCAGGTAGTATTTAAGACTACTACATTAAAAATAAGTAATCAGGACTGGAAATTTACAGTTCATTTAAATGTTAAAACTACTGGTGTCAATTTCAAACATCATTATTTAGAAA
>JAGTTF010000586.1:0-12077 GCA_019095985.1 Streblospio benedicti
TTAACAAATGTGATGTGATTGTAGATGAAATGCGTAAAAACGCATGTATGCATATTGTTTTCCATTTATAATGATAATAGTGTACTTTATGTATGTAGTTTCTGCAGAGTACGTTAAAACCATTTAAATTTGTTAACTCAATTTTTTGCAGTGTGAAATTAGTGAAGTAATTATAACGATATTTATAACAATACATTTATTTCAGATATGTAAAATTTACAATTTATATAAATAAAATTATATTTACTATATATATATAATATTTAACATATATAAATAATATACTATAATATATAAACATAAACACAATGTTAAAGTTTGAGATTTACAGACTTTTGCCAATGGGTTGTACAGTAATAGTAAATAGCATAAGTTTTTTGTCTTTGGATGAACTGTTATACTTCATAATAACAGTAACTCATGAAAAGCTGCTCTTGTTAAATTGTAGTCCATTAAAAGCTATGACATTTTGTTAAAAAGTCCAATCATTGAATTGTATTTGGTAATAAATATGTTAATAATAAATATAATAAATAATAAATATGTTACATAGTGAGAAAATCTTTGTCTTGTCTAATTTAATTCACATTCACCATTTAACAAACTCATGTATCGAGCTACTGCACGAAGATAAACCTTGACACATAACTATAACTATTAATAATAGCCTGCACAGATAATACTTAGCTTTCCTCACAACAAAACGTTTTTAATTTTGTATGTTTAGTTTTTTGCTATTAGTTTTTAATTTATCATACTTTTTACATGATAATACAGCAATTATTAGATATTTAAAAGTGACATAATTTTTTTGCGGGAAAAATTACTTGTACATGTACAAGCCATTATATTTATAAATTAATTCTTCTTATTTTTTCATTCAGTATGGTCTTGTTTTTGTTTGTTTTGTCTTTTTATTTTTTCATAACAATATTGTAAAAACCACGGGCTTATGCATAGTTCCCCCCATAAATGTAATTTATACCTTTTGAATCAACATTTTATCATGAATCGAAAGTGAAACCAGTATCTTATAATGAGATCTACTTAGGTCATTAGAAATATAATAATGGCTATTTTGATTGGTATCCTATCTAGTAATCAAACTGAGAAGTTAATTAGTAATCAAACTGCGAAGTTAAGACACTCCTAGCCCCATAGCAGCTGTGAAGTAGAGTTTTATTGCCATACCTAGGGATTATTCTATATGCAAGGTAGTTGAATTTGAAACAAAATATGATTATAACTTTAAAAGGTGTCTTATATAATGGATATGCTCACAAATGTGCGTCAGAGAATATTCATTTAGATGTTATGATGCTGGTGGTGTACTATTATAAAGGTAACTGGGTAAGTCTTTTAGATAATAAAAATAAAAAAACTTGTGTACCAATGAAGAAAAATGATTATACCGGGTACAAATGTGTATTGTTTAAAATAAAAACCTCTTAAATCTGAAAACATACACCATTAAATGCTACATTATGTACATAATTTTCTTATATTCTTTGTCTACAGGTAAATTGATACATACATCTAGAGACTCATATAGGGAATCAAATATTTGTTATCATGTACGTATCAATATAAAAAAAAAGATAATGAATCCTGTGCGCAAATATTTCTTCTTTTACAAAACTGATCAAATGTCCCACCTCCACACAATAGAAAAATATTCATACAATTAATTTAAAAAATATGATTAAAAGAACTAAAAGATTTTTTTAGCATATGTAAAAATAAATATACATGTACATGTATTGATAGATACATACATAAATAAATATTTAGGGAACACAAGTCAGCAATTGCCTAATTTTTATAACATTAGAATAGTGGATGCTTTTTGAGGACATTATGATTGAAATTAAAGTATATTGAAAAATGTCTTTTATGCAATTGGAATCTCATTTCTAGCATTTTTATATATTGTGAGTACAAGATAACATATACACATAAGTATTATGTGTGAATTAAAACGTCTTTATGTTTAAAAAATTGTCATTGTAAACCAAAAAGGGCAAGTTTCAAGTAATGATTGGCTATAAATTAAAGAGATTATCAATAACGTGTAGTTTTTGAAATAAGTGAAATAATGTGGTATGCTGAAAGTGTTATGACTTCTATGGCATGAATGGTGGTATTTTTGAGGCCATTTGAGGCCAATGCTGGATAGATGATGTATTAATTTACAGCATGCGTATGCTCATACGTTGACGCGTTCTTTTAATCAACGTAAGTAAAGCATTCACGCTCACGCGTATGTTGGAGGAGTGCTGTTTGTTTACGAACTAAACCGAAGCACTTTGTAAATATTATCGTGTTCCTTTTTATTTTTTAACGAGATTGCAGAAATCTGTTTTCTAATCAATAAGCATTATCGGTAGGATACTAGGCTTCTAAAAATTCTGTAGCAAATAAAAAAATTGGTCACAGATTGGAATCAGAAAACGTGCTCTTTTTTCTTAATCGCCCAACGTGGTTGGCCATATTTTTTTTAATGAATTATGAATAAAAAATGAATAGTTGTTGAGGATTAGAATTTAAAAGGAAAATGAATAGAATATAGTAGTGCGATAAAATGGTTGGCCATATGTTTAATGTATAATAAAAAATGCTATTTCACAGAATAATAAAATAAAGAATGACTATTTTTCAACATATAGAATGATCCTCTTCATTACACTGTATTCTTTAATCCTGCATGTAGAGGATCAAGTTTATAAGATGATACTTTTGTTTGAGCGACTGATATAGTATTTGTTGGCCACGTGAGGAAAAAAATTGTTGATTTCTTGGAATGAAGTTGGTGATGATGCTGGAATATGTTCTGATTCATCCTATCAAAATGATGATGATGACGATGATGAAAATTGCTCTTTTTCTTAACATATTTTTTCTTCTCAAATAGTTGTTTGGATCTAAAGTTAAAAATTGTTTAAATGCTATAGAATGACAATCTGATTATTTTTAATCATCCATCACATTCATCATACATTGCTTAAAATTGCAAGGAAATGCATTATAAAATGGACAAGGTTAAAATGTAATCAATCAAAACTTGGAGTGTTCATACCTATCAAAATGTTACATTAAATATATGCTATTTTCTTTTCACATAACATATGCTTTAATACTTTACATATATTTTACTTACTTTTTTCTGATCTCATACATGTATCAAATGGTGTTTGATTATGCTTCTGTGTTCCATCATCAGCCTATTAGATGATAAAAACAAAAGTCAATACAAAATTAATATACAAGCATTATTGCTTGTGTCAATTTTTGACATTTGAAATGCAATAAAAACAATGCAATAATCATACAAACAAGCTGTGCTTTTCAACTTAACATTGTCTCGCTGGATTTTGTATATGCTATTGCAAAAAATATATGACTTATTTTTTCCTTGTTATTTGCATAGGACATTTTATAAGTGGAACGATTCCCACATTTAGTCTTTTCATAATTCATGACTCCAAGTTTTTTGTTCATGTACCTGACTCTGCGGCAATTTATAGCCTAAAATAGACTGCATATCTCGGATCAAGTCTCCAATACCAACTTGATCCTAGAGATGCAGAACTTATTTTAGTCTATAAATGGCCCATGTGGTACCTGACAGTATAAACACCTAGATCTACACATTTTGTGGCTATAATGGATATCCAGATTAACAAAAAATAATTTGAATGAAATTCTTCATTACATAGAATGGCTAGATAGGCTATAATATATTCAATTCACCATGTCCCATGCCAGTGCTCACAGTCTGCACAGACAGTATTTGCTACTAGACTAGCTGATCTACTAGTAATTTAATTCTAATTTCAATTTTTACTTTTTCAAGTACAAAGACCATAAGTGACAGAGGCCTTTTGAACCTGAACATGGAATAAACTGATTAAGAGTCATACGACATATAGATCTATCTAGACTCTACATGTATGCAAACCGTTAGTTTATTCCATTACTTTTCCTTGACTAATCTAAAAAGTTTAATTTTTGTCAACAATTAATTATTCTATAGTACATGCCTACCTGCTCTATACTAGTGCTGTCCATGTTGATTGATATGTTTTGTAAAGAATAGCCGTTCAGTTGAGAGTTGTATTTCCTAGTTACCACGTTGCCTACGATACGCATAATTTTCATTATATGATCAAACATGACGTCTAAATAAACATTCAATACGGACAACGTTATGACGCGTTGCGAACAGGTCTAGACGGTGAAATTCTGTGCTTCTTATTAGCAGGGGATATTATATTCTACAATTTTCATAGCAGTTATGCCTCTTTGTCAGACTTTGAACTGAGGAATTTGTTGCCTCCTATACTAATAGCTTGTCTCTGCTACTCCTCTTAAACTACTCAATATAGAGCAATGAAACTTGGTTTATAACAAGAACTTCATATGTGGATATGCATATTCATAGGAATTCCTGTTACATGCGACGCAGGTCCAGGCATCGCTAGGTCTTGCTTGTTTACATATATTACCAACTATTTTTACACGCAATACCCATAAATATGAGTCTACTTTTCATGATTTGACAGCGTTTTTACGCGAACGTCCATTAATGGTGGATGCATACTGAAATTTTAGCCCTTGATAAATGACAAAGCCGTTGGCCACTAGCCAATTCTTTGAAACAGAACCTGAGGTAGGTTATAGTTTAGTATTCAATTTCTAGGAAAATTTTGTCGTGACGTATCCATTCTTTACTTTTCTGAGGTAAAAAAAATGGCTTGACAAATATTCAATTGCTATTTTCACCTCTAAAAAAAGAGATATTTGTGAACGTTCATGACTATATATGTGTGTAAAGATCAAAGTCTGAGGATTAATTTCATGCATCATGCTATCATGTAGCTATTGTAACAGCTAACGGAAAATGGATTATCCAATTTGGAATTTTGGCACTATGTGGAGATTTTCTCCAAATTTCCCGAATAAACATCGCTAAAAGCTGTCATTATCGCTTGTGCATGAAACAAAATTTTACTACGATTTCTCACTGATATCTCTTTTTTTGGGGATGGTAAGTTAATATATTGCCTACAGAATAATTGCTAGTACATCAATATTGAATAAGACACTAATAAGATTTGCTGACAATAATTTCTAAATGTATTTATAAGGAAAATAGTAGAACTAGACTGACCAGTATTCTGTGCTCCAGTATAGTCTATATGTATTTGCTAACAGATCTAACAATAGTATCATGGATTGGCGTCATATTGATCAACTGCTATGTGTAGCTAGTCTGGTATCACAAACAATAAGGCTCGGGATTAACT
This sequence comes from Streblospio benedicti, assembly GCA_019095985.1. Taxonomy (NCBI): domain Eukaryota; kingdom Metazoa; phylum Annelida; class Polychaeta; order Spionida; family Spionidae; genus Streblospio; species Streblospio benedicti. Next base: position 5,307 of record JAGTTF010000586.1, read on the forward strand.
ATAGTATCAGCATGTGATGAAGTACTACATATTACTAGATCTACTAGTCTAAAAGTTTATCAAACAACATTTGTCATGTGTGATTTAGACATGTGCCTGGTGAGAAGTAATAACAGAACCAGCAAGCAGTTTCTATTCTGTTTATTGACTGACTCAGAGCAGCTCTCCCTTTGTTAATATACCAGCTACCACCAGCATACCGATGTGTGTGTGGGTGTTGGGCGGAGCCGAAGCATGAGACTTTCGGCGATGCCTATGAGTCTAATCTGACTCAGCACTTTTGTAATATTACATTACCTCCCCTGAGAGACATATTTGGAAGTTTTTACAAAAATATGGCTTTATCAACCCACACATAAAGATAAGGCTGGTGTGACACTGTTTCAAAGGTTGGGGTAAACATCACAGGTTCTAGATCATTGGTGTTATCTATGTGTAGTGGGGTGTCTGCCCTGACATAGGTGTTTGACAGTTGTGACTTTATGGATTCATAAAGCATAGGCTCGCTGTGAACGACCTGTCTTGCATTTGTAACATTATGTGTTAGTTCCGGTATTTTTATTAAACGGAATCGGGCGATGTTAATGGGATAATTTAGCTGGATTGATTGAGATAAGTTGTAGCATTTTTCTGGGTGGGGAATTATGGAGGCCGCGGCGTTATGCAGTGAGCAGCCGCATGATAAGGACAGAATAATGTGTGAATTTATTTTGTGAAAAGAGTCAGCTTTGTTCTCAGAAGTAACTCCTGACCGGGCTCTCCATATTTTGAAGTAAGTATTTGGAATAGTCCACCTGCAGTATGTTTGGGTAGGGGGCTGTTGTTTTCGTCACAAATTCACATGTGGGCAGAATATTGTGGTTGACCATAATAATAAATATGCAGTCCATCATTTTATGGCTGTACATGAACGATGGGTATGGGCAAATGAAATCCATACTTTCACATGCAGAATACTCCGCTTGTGAGAGATATCGAAAACGTGTGTTTATCATGCGAGAATGCTATGAATGCTTTATCCACTTTAAGCAAGGACGTGTTATTTGGATCGTTCCCCGGACTGTGTGTGTAATGGTACTGGATAGGCTGTTATTTTGTGTACATTAATAACATGTTCGGGGCGAATATGGGTATTTCTATGGTCATTATCAGGGCATCTCGAGCTACATATCCTATGGCATGTGCGTAATTATAGAAGTAGCGGTTGTTATTCTTGGCGGGCAGGGGGGACAGATTGTGTTTTTTTCAAGGATGAGCTGAGTCTTTTGATTGCTGAGTTTATGGTCGCTAACGTTACCAGCTTATTTGGTAGACGGCCTTGTAGTAATAGCTGAATTTGTTCCCTAAAAGTTTTAAGGTCCATTAGGGCGTTTGACATTGTGTATACTTGTTGTATCAGCCTTTGTGTGGTGGTAATAAGCTGATCGTGGGACCTGACTATCAAGAGGTTGTCATCTATGAGATCCATGTGATCCCTCATAGCAGACACGCCGGTGGTTAAAAGTTATCCATTCGCTTGATTGAGGCTAATAAGGCAGTATTAGTGGCGCTGACGTGCGCCTGTATATCCTGGAAATTGGCATACGTGTTGTTTTTAAACGTGGTCAGGAACTCAAAGAGGGATTCAATGTTATCATGATTATGTTTTGCATACATGACCGTACTGAATAACTTACCTTCCAGCTCTTTAATTTGTGATTGGGAAGCGGTTTCAAATAGACTCCCTAGGAAACCAGAAATGTCTAGTAGCGCCCTTTTTGAAGAAGTTTGAATGGTTAGTGCTGATAGGTCTCCATTCAGCAGGTCTATTTCGAGTTGTACTGGCGTATTAAACTAAAGAGATAATGTTGCTCGGAGTGGAACGAGGCCAGGGTGTAGTTACATTCATCTATATATATAAAATGCAAAAATTTTGTGTCTATTGTCGCTATAGACTCCTAAAACCACACAGCCAATCACCGTGAAACGTGGGCAAATCGTTGTGTGTATTTCTTAACTTGTGTGTCAAACGCTGTGTATAGACCAGTCATGCGTTTCTCTGTTTACTATATTTATTGATGTTATGTAATGCTCTTATACTGTTTTCATATTGATTCAATTGCTTGTTGGACACGGACACGAACACGTCATCATGAAATAAAAGCTTTCTTCTCTCAATGTTTTAATGTTCTTCTACCCACAAGATTGGAGCCACAAACCGCAACCTCAAACCCATACACACTCCCTACATTGGTGCCGTGAGTCAACTGAGTATAGATCTAGAAAGTATAGGAAAGAATGGCTCCACCCAAAGAAGAACCTGATTTTGCACATGACCTTCAACGCTTACAATACGAGGTAAGGGGAAAGAAGTCTGCAATAACCAAAGTCGTGAGTAAAATTAATGAAAGTATACATGAATTTGAAACAGATGCTTTAAACGAAAATGATAAGATTTCCAAGCTTGATATTATTGTTGCTAAAACGGAAACATTACTGTCGAAAATACACCAAATCCAAAAAACACATGATGAAATTTTAAAAGTAACAAAAACTGAAGACATTGAAAATACTGTAGACGAATTTGAAAATTATATGTCTGATATTCAAGAGAAGTACACCCTTAGTAAACGCTGGAGTGACCGTCACACCGCTGTTCCAAGAAATGCGTCCAGTTCTAACAATCAAAGTCAAACCTCAGCTGGCACAACTCAGAAAAATGTGTACCTCCCTAAGTTACAACTCAGCATGTTTAGTGGTAACACAGTAGAATGGATGCCTTTTTATGACTCATTCAAAGCTGCAATTGCCAATAACTCCTCTCTAGGTAATGTGCAAAAATTTCAATATTTACGTTCGCAATTGCAAGGTGAGGGTCTCCAACTTACAGATGCTAATTATGACAATGCAATTGAAATTCTAACGGAACAATATGGCCGTCCTGAAAAGATTAAAGCTGCACACATGAAGGCCCTTTGGGAACTTAAGTCTCCAACTCATGACCATAAAGGCTTGAAAGAATTTAGTGATAGCCTTGAGAGTAACCTTCGTGGTTTATCAGCCCTTGGTACATCAGAAAATAGTATTGAAGATCTTTTAGTGCCATTGATACTGGAAAAGATTCCGCCTAGTGTGCGTCAATTCATGACGCGGGAACATGGGTCATCTGTTTGGACCCTAAAAGAGCTTAAAATATCTCTTAAAAAGGAAATAGACGTGATGCAAGTAGGTGAAACCAGTTTATCCATGAATGAAGAACACACTCCCATGTCACCCACTGCAGCCTTTATCACAAATCATTGTGCATGTCAACACAAAAGCTGTGAAAATCCATCAAATAGTGAAACCGTACCGATATTGGTCTCAAACAGTACCCAAAGGTCTGAGAAAAAACCTGTCAAATGTATATTTTGCTCCAATGATCATCCATCAACTTCCTGTAATATTGTGACGAATATAGACGAACGTTTTCAAATTATTAAACAAAAGAGACGATGTTTTAACTGTTTTGGTAATCATTTGTCAAAAGACTGTAAATCACTAAATAGGTGTAGAAAGTGTAGTAGAAAACATCATACAGCTATATGTAATCCAAGTAAATCAACCAACAACAAAACTAAAGAACCCTCTGTAAATGCTCCTGATAATACAGTACATGGAATGCTCACAAATGCTCCGGGACCTGCACTTCTTAAAACTGCTTCAGTAAATGCAAAGAATGCATCAAATGATCTCAAAGTTAAAATTAATGTAATTTTGGATGAAGGCGCCATTCAAACGACTACACTAAACTGGTTAAAGAGGCTTAAAGATCAATTGATAAATTGCATTCCAATCAAAACCAAGCTTTGTAAAGATTTAATTGTCAAATGACAAAATCAACTCGCTGAAAACCTCTCACATTTTACATGGAAATTGAAGATGTCCGGATTACATTGGTCAATAGTTGAAGATGCCATCATTGACCCCTTCTTGCACCAGTCGCAGTCTCCCTAAATTTGTGGTCCAATCCAAAAAATTCAAACAGTCAGTACACCTATAATTTCTTGAATTGTTTAACAAATCATGAATTTGTTATCATTGCAAAAACATTTTTCTAGAAACATTAGAATAAAAAATGAAGATGAATGTTCTCCAAATTCAGAATTTTTAGCATCATATAAAAACCTTGACACAGAGTAAGGTAAATACATTGCTTCTTTCTCCCATGGAAAATAGATCCAGATTTACTCATCCAACTACAGAATTGCATACAATAGAACCTAAGTTCAATGGTTAAAAGGCTTGATCAACAAAGACCAATATGATTTAATTTTACTGACCAAATCAAACGCAACTTTATTTGAAAATTGGAAGATTTACTGAAATCACCACATCACCCAGTCAAAAAAATTCAAAGTTCTATAAGAATTGTGTTGTAAATCTTCAGAAAAATGTAAGTCTCAATGATTGCCTTGAACCGGGTCTGAACACTTAGATTTCGCAAGGTTTTTGTAGCGACATTGAAAACTTGAATATCCAACTTTGTGAAGAACATCAAGTTCACAAAACTTCCTTTTGGTTGCAAGACAAGATGGATCCCTAACAGTCCATTTCACATACAAATTTAAAGCAAAGTTGTGCCATTTGGAACTTATCATCACCATTTATGCTTTTAGCTTCTCACAACCAATCTTGATAAATACAACTCCTCAATTAGCAGTGACCTGAAAAGAAACATCTATATGGACAATGTTGTTTCGGATCATATCATACTGATGAAGCCGTGCAATATTACAATGAAAAATCATAAAGAAAATGGCTGAAAAAAGAAAATAGGTTGAGACCAAAGAAAAAATCTCTCTACTTGAATGATGTGGGATACAGAGAATGATGAATTGATGTACAACAAAAATCTCGACCTGAAACAGTTCTACCAACAAAACGAGAAGTTCTCCGATATATTTCCAGAATATTTGATCCATTAGGCTATCTCAATCCAGTTCATATTAAAGCTAAAAATGTATTCAACAAATATGGAAAACAGGTTTAGGATGGGATGAATTAATTCCAAACAATATGGCAAATCATCGTGTTGAATGGCAGTTTAACATCAAAAGAGCTCCCTGGTGGGGAGGATTCTTTGAAAGACTAATAGGATTGACAAAACTTGCTATTTACAAAACATTATATCGTGCTTGTGTTACCCCTTGATGAGCTCACCACACTAGTTACACAAATTGAGGGTATTCTAAATGATCGGCCACTCACATATGTTGGATATGGATACAGCTTCATCATTGACTCCTGCTCATTTACTTCATGGACGCAAACCGACTGGTTTACCTTATGAATCCACAAGCATTGATGAACTCACAGATTTCACATTCAACCAAACTTCAATTCTTACTGAGCGCACCAAAAAACTATCTTTTTTGATAGAGCAATTCTGGAAAGTTGGTCAAAGGAGTATGTCACATCTAAAGAGAACGTCATATTGAAAGAAAGCTAGTCCCTCAGATAACGTTAGAATGTGAATGGTGATATTGTTTTAGTTCACAGTGATGAAAAACGGATTAAGTGGAATCTTGGTAGGATTGAGCGTCTCATTTATGGAAATGATGGAATTGCTAGAGCTGCTCAAATCAAAACCAAATTTGGTGTAACAAATCGTCCGATTGCTCGACTTTACCCCTGGAGACATCAAACAATGACATTGGTAAAGAAGAAAGCGACCCTCTCGTGAACATGTGCAAGATGCCCCAATTAGTGTTGTGGGAAAACAATAACAATGATGTGACCAGACCTGAAAGGAAAAGTAAAACTGAAGCAAAGGAGAAAATAAGTCAATGTATAAGGTCAATGGACTAATAATATGTATTATGTATAATGTATATTGAAACATATGTAATCTGATTTATTAATTAGTACCTGTCAAAATTGATAATGATTTATTCTTGTTGTTCATGTTCCATTAGTTACACTAATTGTTACCTGCCTATTTCTCATTGTATATAGGTGTTATGTAAGTTTGAATTGTTTCTTGTCAAGTGTATAAGACACTTCTTAGGTTATAAGACATGTTTGCCTGATTTGTACAAAACCATTGTTAGAGTAGTCATATACTTTTTTGCCCGGCGGGAGAAAAATGTCGGGACTCTTAACTTGTGTGTCAAACGCTGTGTATAAACCAGTCATGCGTTTCATGTGTCAAACGTTAAACGCTGTGTATAGACCAGTCATGCGTTTCTCTGTTTACTATATTTATTGATGTTATGTAATGCTCTTATACTGTTTCATATTGATTCAATTGCTTGTTGGACACGGACACGAACACGTCATCATGAAATAAAAAGCTTTCTTCTCAATGTTTTAAGGTTCTTCTACCCACAAGATTGGCGCCACAAATCGCAACCTCAAACCCATATACACTCCCCTACACATACCTCCAGAAGAGCTTATACGTGTATACTTAAGAATCACACTGTATTACGTCAAGAAAGTACACTTTACGTTATCGTAGACCTAGAACCACACTGTAACAATTCACGTAATATTGAGACGTATAAGAAAAAGTACTTAATCAAAAACAGTACTACAGACAGGCGGCAAAATGTTACGTTTAGGATAGTGTGAGTCTACTTTCACTATAGATCTATTTCATATTGATTTTAACAGCTACGTAATGTCCTTAGTAAAATCAATGGCACTAAAAGGGGGGAAATGGGTAAAAAATCAAAACCCAAAATTTTTTTTGCAGTTCAAATTAAGGGACCGGGAAGGGCCCCCAAAACCACCACCTCCTCAATCCGA
>JAGTTF010000588.1:0-11992 GCA_019095985.1 Streblospio benedicti
CTGTCACAACAAAAACCAGCTGAATACCCTGTGGAAAGCACAGAAAGCTGGATCAAGATTTCAAGGATGCTCGTACAGTGTGGGGTAGTGAGCGGTCGGACTCGTCGCCAATGAAAGGCAGTATGCAGCGAGCTGAAGCGTACAAGGCCGACAGCACAACATCAAACTCAAGTCAGAGTTAGGAGAAGGTTCAGATCGTGATGCTGCAGAAAAGAAGGTTGGTGGCTTAAGCAGAGTAACCTCCTGTGGACGTATCGCCAGTTTGCAAGCAGAGGTCAACGCAGCACGACGAGAAGCAGCGGGAGGTGGGGAAGCAATTGACTGTCGTCAATGATGAAGTCCTGCCGACTCGGCGGCTTAGCGACCATTATGATCCCCTCAGGCAAGCTCCGCGTTCACCCACACACCAAACCAGGCGAGATGATGTGGTCCTCCACAGGGTCTTTGGACAACTGTGAGAGACCAGATGAAGGGGCGGTAGAAGTCCGAATCCGTATTAAACGTTGAAGCACCAGTACCGGGAATTCATGCAGGCATGGATTGCAGTCGAAAAACGCGTTAAGACATCCCATCCCTACTCTGCCTTGTACGCCTGTGTGAAGCATGCTGGAAGCTTAATCAGTACAGCCACACTCAGGAAACCACCACAAGACTGCCAGGACCAGTGTAAAAACAGAACCCTGGCGCAAAGAACTACTATCCACTTCCCGCATAGAGGTCCATCAAGTTGGAAGCTGCCCCAGATGCTGAAGTTTCCGGCTTGCCAGGAAATGGAAGTGTTAAAGAAAGGAGTTATCGCAGACTTAAATGCGCTGATCGTCGTACCACGGACATGGATGCATGTGTCGGCACCGAAGGGTTGAATTCCGTAGCCTCTGCGACCTGTCGCAGTCCCTGCAAGTGTCACTGCTGGCCTGCAAGAATACAGGCGCCTGCGTGATCAGGAATCAAGCAGCCCCGTGCTGCCTGTGGATCAAGAGAGCTCGATCATCAGCTCGACAATCTTGTTGAAAGCGATTGTGGCAATCAGGACACCACCACACCTGTGGAGATGCAGCCAGGCGACAGCACTGCAACTCCAACAGCAACAGCCGTGACAGCAGCTTCCTCACCTCCTGGCTTTGACCCTGACGGGCGGGGGCCCGATGGCGCGGAGGAAGCCAGGCGGCGGAGTTGCAGTCCCTTACACTGTCTGATCTCGACAATGATGCGGGCAGAAGAGAGAGCATGCAGGTAGACCACCGCTACACCAAGGATGCTCTGTTGGTCCGACGCCACCATGTGGGGAAACTCCACGTCTAGGACGTCCACTCCCTAGGTAATTAGCACGGAACAGGGACCCGTGAAATCGTCCGACTGCTACTCTCTTCGCCTCGCGGTGAAGAGGTGTAGTGCTGTAGAGCTGTGCATTGCAGGGGCAACCCTGTAATCACAGTTAGTTAAAAGCGTGTGTCGCAGGTTTTCTCGTGTGCCATGTTGGGTAAATGGGACCCCTTGACGGATCTGGGAAGTCGAGGATCGGTAAGCTCTTTGGAGTGCGGTCAGAACAAGCCCAACAACACCCGGACACGGAGGCGGCAAAAATCTTGATGGCTGGAACACCAAGGCAAGCATAGGGATCGTCCTCACGGGTAGAGTCGTCACCCCAAGCTCGTAGCAGTTGGGCTTGTCAGTCCAAGGATGGTCCAACCTACAGTGGTCCCCCTGATTCAGTCACGTGCTAATTGACTCTAATGGTCACCATACTCGTAGTTGTGACTTCCGCCCCTTATCCCTGTTGTTAATTCGTTGGTATTCACCATTTTTGAGTGTTTTACTATTCTTATGTCTTAGTCGTTCCCCCAAGTTGTACATCCCAGAGCAAAGCAGTGAGCTAGTTGTGCAACTATAACGCACTTCAGCTAAAACTAGTTGTGCAACCATAACAGCGCAACAGTCGTAAAAGTTTTAGTAAGTACTGCTGGACAGTAGGGGAGGCTTACCTGTTTTTACTTTCAGATTCCAGGCGTGGCGCAAGTTCCATGGAGTTGGCTGTTCCACTGGACCTCCTGCTGACCAGCGTCAACTCTGTTTTTGCATAGTGGTCGCGTCTGGCAGTGTCAGGGTGCCCCCAGGCGCACGCTCTGTGAATATCAACCCGTCGACGACCTGGGATGCTGGCCTCTCACTTGTGGATACCACCCGGATTACTGTGTTTTCGTTTTTTACTATGTAAGTGTCCATGGGGATGTCTCCTTCCTTTATAAGCGGAACGGGGCACCCACATGGATAATGAAGTGTGTAGCAAAACTCGAAAAAGTAGGCCTCAGTGCGCGACTCATTGTAGCATGGTGCAGACTATAAACCAACCCCTTAGTATAAGTTGCACAGGGAAGGTTAGATTCCTTAAGCTACACACACACCTTGATAAGCTTTTGTTGTTGTTATTATGGCCACTGTAGGATTAGGGAACAGTACTCTCTTGTACTGGTTATGAGCGAATAAGCGGCAGTTCTCTCTTAGATGCTGGATGTGCAGCAAGTAGGGATGTCGACCTATTCCTCGGAATAGGTCCTCATTCACTTGTCTCTCAAGGTTGGCCGAAGGCCTTTCCTTCCCTCGTGGTCTAACCAGCGTTGCTGTGTGGAGGGGATGCCTGAAGCACATGCGTGTCAACACTAGTCTGCGAAGTCCTTCCCGTCAGGAGGCCTCGTAAAACCCAGGGGTGAACACCGTCTGGGCAGTGGATAACCGGAACCCAGGCTTGGGCGTACGTGGAAAGCTTAGTACACAACGAGGAGTCAGCTAGAGAACTGCAAGACCTCCCCAGGCCGTGAGTGGGCATAGACATAAGCGTCACCCAGGGCCGACACAGGTCCAAGAGGCGGGTGATAGGACAAGGTCGACAATAGCATATATTGTCACTTTCTTCACAATAGTTTTAATAGTTTCAGTTGCTTTATGATCTTTCTAGGTTTGAATTTGTAATGTTGCTTTGTTGAAACTTTTGCGAAAAGTGACATTTCTGACTATCCTACTATACTGTAGCCAGTCACATACTGATATTTCCATATTACACATGCCACACCTCAGTGACTGTGAGGCTCTGTTTTATGGCTGAACAGACACCATATGAGTATGGCATGCATTATGATTTTGTGACGATACTCCCCCTTAAAAAGATAGGACATATAGGACATACACAACACAAAATTTGATACATTTCCTGCACAATAAAACGTTTAAACAATAATTAGTATTTAAGAAACATGCTTTCCTCACGGATGAATGTTCACTGGCTTAACTCCTCTCTTAGAACTGTTACAACTGAAACAATCAGTCAAGCCGACTCATATAGTCAGCACCAACATTAACCGAACCCTTGATTGTATCAATTCGAATTGAATATGACTGCAGAAAAAGTGCCCATCTCATAATTCTAGCATTTGTCAACTTTGCACGATTCAAGTAGACCAAGGTTGACGGTCCTGTCTGCAAATCAAAATGCTCTACCAAGTACAGTTTGAACTTCTGAACTGCCACTAACGCTAAACGATATCTTTCCATTAGAGAGCTTCTTACTAGCATAGACTACTGGGAACAGTTCACCACCGTGTCCTTGCATGAGGACAGCTCTGACCCCACGTCTGATGGGTCTGTCCGTGGTACAAATGGTTTTGTCATGTCTGGTAATTTCAGAACAGGATAACATATCAAATGCTGCTTAAGAGTGACATAAGCTCTTTCTGTGCATCACCCCAAGCCACTTTACTTGGAGATCCCTTTTTGTGCAATCAGTTAAAAGGGGCAACAATAGTGGAAAAATTTTGGAATATATAATTCACGATGGAAATCTATTAAGCCTAAAATGATGGGACTTGTTTTTTGGTTTTGGCCTTTCACTGCCTGCCTCACCTATTCAGCATTGCACTCCTGAACTAACCTCACCACCTCCTATATATTATGCCCAAGGAAAATCAACCCTTGTCTGCCCAAAAACACTTTGAGGGGCGTACATGTAAATTGGCATCTTTGATGCGTTGAAATACCTTATCTAAAAGGTATCTAAATACTCCTCCATGTATTAGTATGCACATAAAATATCGTCAATATAGTTAGACACATTGTCTACACTGTCTAACAACTTTTTGCGCATCATTCTGTTGAATGTTGCAAGAATTTATCATACCAAAAAGGGTTCTTTTAGAAACATAAGTACCATCTGGTGTTACAAATCCAGTTTTACGAACATCATCTTTTGCTACTGGGATTTTGCCAGTACCCTTTAGAAAAGGTCTATTGTAGACAAGTGAGTTTTGTTTCAATATCCTATCATCAGATGATTGTTTGCGTCTCTGTGTGTTTTATAATGAAATATAATATACTATAAAGATCTATAGATTTTATGAAATTTGAAAGATATTAAGCTACCTAAAGAACCAAAATACCTGTCATATTGTGACAAGATTTTCCGTTGTTATCCACAACAACTTTATTGCTTGTTGATTTGCATGTTTAAGTACCAACTATGTTCAAAACTTCATCTCGTTTATGGTAGTAAATACTAATAATGAATTATCACAAGGTTTTATGTTAAGAATCATGAAGTGAAGTAAATTTTCTACCTCTTCCTTCGTACAGCTGCATTTATCCAAAATTTTCAAAAAAAGGTTCACAAAGCTGTTTACCATAATAAGTATAATATATAATGAAGTTAAGTGGCTATTACCTTAATTTTGTTAACTGAATGATACCAGAAAGCTGAAATTTTTTTGATCAGTATTAATGATTTACTGTTATTGGTTTATTTTTTTATTGAAACCTTCCATAAGATACTCTACATGCAGTTTGATAATTTGTCTTGATGTGATTAATTTTCATGTAATAATGGACATTTTATGCAGCAAATGTGTTTGCAAAGTACTGTAAGATAAAATAAATATTTCCACATAAAATTTAAACAAGAGTGTAATTTTTATTTCATGTACATTTGAAACGCATACATGAAATGACAAATTTATTGCATTTAATCAGCAATTGTACTTGAATTGTGGTTTGTTGATCATATGATCAGCTGACATCTATTCTATTTAACAAAGAATGAGGCATAGTGGTCATCAATAACTGTATCCCAAGACATTATTCTACGATCTTAGATATTCAATATCATCTTTATATATGTAGCCCTTCGATGACAACATAGTAAGTTTTCAATTGGAATCTAATTAATCCAAGAAAGACTCCCTTTTTAGATAAAATTACTATGATTTTGTAACATCTAGGATACTCGCTAAACTGAATTATATGATCTATCATTGGCAACACATAATCAAACAATTTGAAGCCACTATACAACTCACGGAATGATTGTAGTGAACAATTTCCTTTCACCCCATTCTCACAATGCTGATGGCCATGCTAAAAAACATTATACGGACAAGTTTGAAACTATAGAATAATTATTGCATAGATTGAATACTTTAATTGACCAACAATCTCTATGGTTGATTAATGTTTGATTCAATTTATTTTTGTATAGAGTAACAACTAGATGACCACATCAAACATATATAGATTCATGAACAATTAATACATTTAGAAGATGCATATTATATTTTGATAATTTCAAAATAATGACTTTTTTTGTTTCAAAAATCCTGTACATTGTTCAGATATATTGATTGTTTTTTAAAATCTAATATATCCAATGCATTGGCAATTTCTTTGTTCAAAGGACAATTTTCTTATGCTCAACATACACAGTTTAAGTTTTCTAAAATCTTTGTCCATATAAAATCTTTGAAGTACTGCAATTGGTCAAAATTTTCAAGATGTTGGTCCAACTAACACTTAAACAGTATCCTGCAGTTTGAAGTGATGAGAATTCGTCACCTGTAAAAGAAGCATTCGTTTATAATTTGCGATATTTAAAAAAAACCATACCACAGATAGCAAAATTTTGCATAAAAAACTTGCTATTATCTTTACAAACGGCTACTATTTATTAAGGTTGAGCATTTTAAAATATGAAACCTTTATTTTCTGATTTCAATGCCATTTTAAGAAATTAATTTTAAATTGCCATGTCCTTCCTTGAAGTTACTGCTGATTTGTATTGAATGTAAATTCACCATAAAAGTATCCCATATTTCCATAGCCCATTTGTCCCACACACACATACCTACCCAAAATAAATATGAATTCTTAGTAAAGAAACATGAAAAAATGTAAATCTCCCGCAAGCCATATGTTATTTTTATCCCTACTTTGTATAACTACAAAACTATTTCCAAATTCAATGCACTTAGCTTTTTAGTCTTTCTTTATTTCAAGTTAAGTCATAATCTTGACTATTGCAGATTGAAAATCTTAAATGCATCATAAAATGATGGATTAACAAATAATTATTACTTTTAAGTTGCTTCAAAACAGATCTAAACCTTTATCTACTACTATCAGGGAAGCTTGAAATGGTCTTTCCAAGCTAATAGTATATTAAACATACATCATATTACTCTGGTTCCTTTTTCACACTGTAACACTCAAAGTATTTCACTGGAGAGTGTGACACTGACTTTTCAAATAATTTTTATACCAAGTTACTTTTCCCCTTAAAATTCTGTCAGTTTGTGTTTGAAATTCTATGTCAATGACTTTGAGAGATTCATCGAAATCCAAGAAATATTTTGTATGTTTAGAGATCATTCACAAATGACTTCATCGCATTTTCAGACTTGAGTTCACCCCCACCCCCCAGTACTTTAACTAGTATTTTCAGACATTTCAAGACACCCCCTCCCAAGACGTCATTTGTGAACGATCCCTTTAGTTATTCAGCAGTGTATGAAAATAATTCAATTAATTACCTTGAAATCATGCTTCTTGGATCCAGACCTATATATGCTGAGACTAAACCGAACAGGCACCATAAAAATCTACAACGCAATCAAGAACAAATAGATTTATTCAAGGTTTATTTACTTGTATTTAGTGCAATGTTGTGTGATTTCAAAATTTTGGAGTAATTGTTACACCCTTGCTCTGTTATTGAGGGTTGGCAATCTTGAACTTATCATGGGTTGCTGGTTTTTATTTTTATTAAGTTAAGAGCATGAGCTTGGAAGAGAATAAATTTAGAATGCTGAATTCTCCTTTCACTCACCTTGCTACATCCAGTTGTTCTCTTATGTCTTTTTACAGCTTTTCACACGTCCCTAAGTAAATATCCACTTAGATCTTTTCGGAACAGAGCCAAAAATCTAAAATTTCAGAGTATCGTCCCTGATACAGATATTCTCCCTTTATGAGATTCATTCTGGAAAAGAAAGGTTAAAAAATCTATCAAGGTATTCAATGTTAATGTTTAACTGCCGCTTAAAAAAATATGGGCATAATTGATTGAATAGATTTGGGCATTCCTTATCAAGAATTCTATAAGTAGAATTTAAAATAATCTGAAAAAAGTGGTCAGGCCATGGCCTTACCAGCCTGAGCGGGTGTGACATCTACCAGAGTCACGCTAGCTACTTCCTTCAGTTGGCACAAAGCAGCATTCCCTGCATCCTTGGCGCTCATTATATCACCTTCAGACACCACACTGCATCACAATATCTAAAACACCCAAAACATGGTATAAAAATCAATACAATGATTATTATAAAAATATGACTCATTATGAGACACTTGCATATGCTGTAAGCATATATCAGTGATGATGCTAGGATTTTCTAAAAGTGGGCCGAATGGCACATTCTTCTCCAAAATGTGTGCCAACTGCCCAATATTATGTGCCAAATTTATATTACAGCTCAAGAATCTTTCTTTATGGACCTAGTGCACGGACTGTTAATGGTTTCAATGTTTTTCGAGTATTCCTTCAGTCTGGTACCTGTCTTCTTGCCTGCTTCACCGAAGTACATTTTTTGCATGATTTGTATGGAATTTTGTACACTATTTCACTTTATCATCTTAGATGATTTCATCCATTTGTTTTTTGAGTACACAAGCCTTAAAATAATTTCATTCTTGTTGAGTTTTTTGCCATTGTTTATTGTTAAGTTTGGCACTTTAAATTGAAACAATTGTCTAATTTTCAAATATGATTGGCTACAAGCTGCCAATGTGGACAGGTAAATTAGAAAGTAGATACGTTGAGGTTCAGAAGCCTCGTTAAAAGGCGTGTCCCATGTAGGCTACGATGTAGCCACCCCTCTGCATGTATATCAAAATTATTTTTAGACACTACATCACGTCATCAATCAATCTTTTGCTTTGTAATGTAATTGTGTTGTGTAAATGTGACTATAAACCTTTGACATTTGGATTTTTTAATTTAAATGTGTATAAAGTGTAAAAATTTGAGATTTTCCATCGTGCAAAAGTTGCATGTTTTAAAAAATGATTTAGTAAACATAGCCAATTAATCTTTAGAGCACTTCACACCCATCCCATATATTTTTTTTGTTTAAACCATCACAACCAAGCTATTAATGAGCCAACAATAGTGTTTGAGGTGTCTAAATGAAGCTACTAGCACTTACTTATATTTTTGTAAGATAAATAATACTTTTACGAGTCGTAAAAATTACATGATCTATGGTGCACTTTGTTATGAATTAACGTATTCACACACAACCTGTAGGTGGCGATAATATGCGATTTGAACATGTTTATTTCAGGGAATTCCTCTCATTTCAAACACCTCTAGCCAATGTGGCCGGTACTATAACAGGAGCACTAGCCAAATATTATTGACACCTGCCCAAATTTGGCCGGTGATATTGAAAGGGCACTGGCCAAAATCTGAAGTTGCTGAAAAAGGGAAGCGCCGTTACGAGCGCTGTAGGGGCGAAGTATAGCAAGGGGGGTCTGGGGGCATGCTCCCCCAGAATTTTTTTTAAATGGATGTCTCTACAAGGTTTCTGGTGCATTCCTTTTCTGAGAAAGTAGTTTATTTTATTTTGATGAAATGGAGGTATTCATATAATGTTTTGTTTTTCAATGATTTTACATAAACTTTAACACATACATGTATTTGATAAAAAAAAACTTGATAGAAAAGGCAATCGCCAAAGTGGCAGGTGCAAATTGAAGCCCACTCACCAAATGGATTAAGCACTAGGTTTTGGCTAGTGGCGAGTGTGAAAGATATTCCCTGATTATTTACATTTATTCCTACTAGAAATTTTCTTTTTACATTTTGGCACCGGGAAAACTATCGCGTTCAAGGTAGTAATATTTGGTACTATTTTGGATGCTATATATATATTTTTTTAAAAAACATACGGGATGTGTGTGACCTACGGGCCCTAGGTGAAGTGCGCTGGCTTGTTATCTCTGACTACGTTCTGTTATTACGTCAACCCTACTATATATGGATGTGCCCATAACATGAACACTGCCCATAACGTGAGCACTTCCTCTACAGATACAGAGGATCTAGACTGCATGGTAGGGTCTTAGGAGGGAGTGGGTTAGATGGTGGCATTATCACAAGTAAATGAGTTTATACGGTGTTTCCACCCTGCTAGTTGAATTTTAGCATAATCAAATTTTTACTTGCAATATTGAAAGGAGTACTAGCTGCTATATTATCATTAATATTGAGTTATGATATAAATCTAGCAGAAATTAATGTTAGTCATTTTGATTAATGATATCATGGATGATATCAAAACAAAGAAAGAGAGAAAACATAGAAGTGTAAAAACATTTATTCAAGGAACTTCTTAACATCATCATTTTACAGATACTGTACATTTGATTCTTAAAGTGCCATCTGTCTTTGATTTTACAAGATTGACACAATTTCATTATTATCATTAATAATTACTTAACATTCATAAAGCACTTTAGTCAGTGAAATTAAAGTTTGAATGCACTACAATCAAAAATGGTATTGGTGAACATAAAATAGAAGTACATGATAATTTTGGTGTGATGGGTTTGGGTTTGTTGGTTGTATAGAAGATTGTGGGAACAGCAGACAATATTAAACTATTTCTTGTATTCACATTCATAAACTGACTCTCTTCAAAATGTTTTCCACACAGAAAATTATTCTTGTTCATTCTCTGTACCATTGCTCCCACGTTTCACCAGGCCAGGGTTTTAGCAGATTCTCTCTTCTAGAATTTATAACCCACTGCTTATACCAATAACACATTTTCAACATATTTATACAATTGGCTTACTTATATATACACCAATGTGATGTTTATTCAATATTCTACGTAGCAAAAATAGGCAAGCGTAAAACAACTAATATATGCTTGGTAACAAGAGCGGATGCTTTTCTTTCAATGTTTATGTTTATATAACATATCCTACTATATATTTATTTTTAATCAACCTCTCTACTCATATATAGTACCAAAATAAACAAAAACATGCCTACCTATTAGCATCTTTTGGAAATCTTAAAAAAAATCATATCTCCATGTTCTTTTCTGTTGTTTTTGCAATTAATTGCAGAACACCAATGACCAGGTGATTTCCACTTTTCTCTAGACATTATCAAAATTAATTTCAAAGAAAGTTTATCAAAAATATTGTTTCTAAAATATTTACATAGTATTCTCAGTTGTACTACTTAACCTATGTTTAAGTATGTACGTACATTTAACGTATGTACACAAGTATGTATAGATCTGTATGAAATGTTATACATGGTACATGGGCTACTTTTACATCATCACCACAGGGCGGCGCCACTGAGCTAGCAGCACAGCAAAACTAAGCAGTGAACAATCTGTTTAACTAATCTGTGAACTGCACTATAAATGGTATTCGTATAATTCTCGAAAAAGTGCTGACCGCCATCTTGTTTATATGCAAATGAGGTAGTTCATCCCAACTTATTGATGAAAACATTTTTTAAATGGAAGCGGGGGACAACAAATTAAATTATCAAAATTGCAAAGGCAATATATTTTATACTTAATTTTAATCTATTATGCGATTTCAAATCTTTGGTCACGTGCTGCGTGTTACAGCTGTCCGGACGGTGACCGTGCGCCGTGCCGGGGTGCGTCCTGATGGTGCCGGCTGGCCGCCGTGACCCAGCAGAACGACCAAGAAAGCTCGATAATCACCACGATCTCACCAGGAGAAGGCGTATGTGTGGGAGTGCCGCCGCCGCTGTGGGTGCCACTTTAGCACCCACGAAATGCCTCTAAGGCAGAGGCATGAACAAGACTGGGGCGGCGCTCGGGTGAGCAAGAATCGTTACATTTTTCAAGTTTGTCAAGGACAACCAGTGCCCTTGCTTTGGAGAGCCACCTTGTTGCACTCAATCATTGTGCCCCCTTCACCCTTTCGTAAACTTCCAGTTTGGCTAACGGTGGAGCGAAAGGGGGGCTGATCAATCCTCTGGGGCGTAAGGTGACCACCGCGGTGCCCGTGTAAAGGCCGTGTCCCATTCAGAAAGCATACGCTTAGCTTACATGTTCTAGGAGAATTCCAGGCATTTGGAGCCGTATGCTTTTCATCTGCTCAAATAATCTGACCTTTTTGCACTCATCGCTGCGTGTAAAAAGCGTTCAAAAGCAGACAAACAGCAGACAGAAAGCGTTAGAAAACCGGATAAAAGCGGATAAAAGCAGACGCTCAGCTTACACTTCGGCGGATGTTCAACCGACAAAAAGCACCTGCTGGGGCTGACGTTTGGGTTCGAACTGCGCACTATAGCAGACAGTATTTAAGCGCCGAGCATACGCCGCGCTGTCATTTCTGCTTTCATTTTCGTCGACAACAGTCGAAGTTTATGCTATTAATAAAATTTGGGGAGACAGGTATTTTAACTATGCCTGCTATATATTTTATAGTGACATTTTTAGACTGAGTGTATGGCATGCACCTGTTGTATGAATTGTTTCTCACGTTATTCTAATGTAATAACATTGATATTGATGTTATAAAAATATGAATAAATGAGAATTATCTGACTTAAATGTGTATTTGAACTAGACATTGAACATCAACACTAACTGAACGCTGTCAATGCATTTTGACC